>APFE031317929.1:0-51844 GCA_000404065.3 Pinus taeda
AAGAAGGGTTTAGCTGAACAATGAACAATGAAGCAAATACCAAATAAACTATCTTAGCATATGAACATTCATCCCATGGAACATAATACCAAGATAAAACAAATAGACTGTAACGTTCTATATGAATTAAGGACGAATGGGACAAAGTAGCCTATCAATCCCTGTAGGCTGTAGTTCTCCAAAATGCGGAAAAACCCCAAAAATTTTATCTGTTGGGCAAGTTTTGGGTAGCTGGGCAAAGAAACCCAAAATTGGGGCTTGGAGTGAAATTACTCAAT
Source organism: Pinus taeda (assembly GCA_000404065.3). Taxonomy (NCBI): domain Eukaryota; kingdom Viridiplantae; phylum Streptophyta; class Pinopsida; order Pinales; family Pinaceae; genus Pinus; species Pinus taeda. The sequence goes on from APFE031317929.1 coordinate 279, forward strand.
CATTTCAAGAAGGGTTTAGCTGAACAATGAACAATGAAGCAAATACCAAATAAACTATCTTAGCATATGAACATTCATCCCATGGAACATAATACCAAGATAAAACAAATAGACTGTAACGTTCTATATGAATTAAGGACGAATGGGACAAAGTAGCCTATCAATCCCTGTAGGCTGTAGTTCTCCAAAATGCGGAAAAACCCCAAAAATTTTATCTGTTGGGCAAGTTTTGGGTAGCTGGGCAAAGAAACCCAAAATTGGGGCTTGGAGTGAAATTACTCAATCATTTCAAGAAGGGTTTAGCTGAACAATGAACAATGAAGCAAATACCAAATAAACTATCTTAGCATATGAACATTCATCCCATGGAACATAATACCAAGATAAAACAAATAGACTGTAACGTTCTATATGAATTAAGGACGAATGGGACAAAGTAGCCTATCAATCCCTGTAGGCTGTAGTTCTCCAAAATGGGGAAAAACCCCAAAAAATTTATCTGTTGGGCAAGTTTTGGGTAGCTGGGCAAAGAAACCCGAAATTGGGGCTTGGAGTGAAATTACTCAATCATTTCAAAAGAAGAGCCCCTCGAGGAAATCTATAATTATGAGGAGTGAAATCGTTTTGGAGCACCAAGCGTGGATCATCTCATCTGTTTTTTTGAGCACTAGCTCTGAGGGTTTAAAACCCCTTCTATCTTGTGAATTTCAGTGGTGAAATATCCTACCCTAGTTGACATATTTTTCTCCTTATTATGTTGGGCATATGAGGACTGTCTAGGAAAGGCAACAAAATCTATTCTTGTTTGTCTCTTGTTCTGGTTGCAGGGTAACCGTCGTATTGAAGGAAACAAATTTGTAGCAGACTTGTGAATAGTTTTTTATGTTGACTGGATATGGTTTCGTTAAGTGAACAAAGTTCCTTATTTTCTAAGACAGCGATCGTAAGGCATTCGTAGTTGGAAATTACAATCGTAAAGTTTGAGCGATGACCTACCTTCATATGGGCTTTTGGTAATGAGAAAAAGAAATTTCTGTTGAAAGATTGGATTATACATAGGGTTTTGGGGGTCTTGTCTTTGGGTATTTCTAAGAAGGTCGAAGCTGTTATTGACTAAAGTAAGACGAAGGACCTAAAACCCTCGCTGCAACTGGGTATTGTTTGGGAGACTGGATGCAAGGGTCCGAGACCTAGGCCTAGATAATAGTTGAACATATAACCAAATTTTTGTTGTAGCAGAATAACGGATGTAGTGCCATTCTGGTCAGCGAAATTCTGGAGCCAAACTTTGGGACTAGGGCAATATACTTTTCGGATCGAAGTGTTCTGAGAACTGTGTGGGTTTGGCACCGCATGGGTTCTGAATTACAACAAATCTAATCGTCTAGTAAATTGACTTGAAAGAAACACTCAAAACTGACGCAAGCCAGTGTAATTAGTTTAAGAGGACTAATTTTGGAGGAGTGTTATAATTAATGTATTTCTTAGTCGTCTCCTGTTGGAATCTAGAATTGGCAATTAACATATCGTTGGATTGGATGTCTTATTGGAACAATCAACACAATTAATATTTTTGTTGGGCTGAATTGTAATACCTTGCCATATTGTTATTGAAATGAAAATTATTTATTTTTTGCAAAGTCGATGAAAAAAATTGTGAATAAAATCCTGAATTTACAAGAAATCTAAGGCAAAATTGGCCTAGTACATTACAGTGGTATAAGAGCGCTAGCATCCTGCCAGTCGTGAGTATATGAGTTGTGCATGCCTCCCACAGATACAAGCAATGTCACTGTAAGACAAAAGAGAGGTACTCACTGTTGAACCATGGGGGATAGAGCAGGGCAAGGAGAATACTACCTTGGTATTCTACAGAATGAATTACTAAATGGACAACACCAACTGAACTAGCAATTGCAATAGCAAGGACAACAAATGATTTAAGGACAGCGGGAGATTGCACAAGTTTTGGCTCAATGACAACAAAAACTTGCTCAACTAATTACTCATTTTATAGGACAACAAAATGTTTCTGCCAATAATAGGACCACTAGTGAAGGTAGTGGTAATCATAGTCCCGGTTTTCCTAATAACTAGGCAAATAGAAAAAGGAGCATCTGACCATTACTTCCCCAATTCACAAACAATCAAGGAATGACAGCCCCAAAATAAGTGGATCCAAATCAACTTCTTAACACATATATTCAGGACTCTGCAAGATTGGATGAGAACACTTGAGTAGTTATGACCTTCAATGAATACAATGACTTCAGGTCCATGAATAGACCTTGGGGGCATCTTAATGGGGAATTGACGTGCAAGGTGAGTAAACTTCCTTTACCCTCATTTGATGTATCACCTAAATGCACAAGGGCTTGGGTGTAAAATTTTGACACCTACTTCAGGCTCAATCCAATGGCTGAAGTAGACAAAATCTACTTTGCCACATTACATCTAGGAGCGCAAGTGCACGAGTGGTGGTATCACGGTCTGGTAACTTTGGGAAATGCCAACATCACTTATGAAGATTTTACACAAAGGTTGATAGAAAGATTCGTTCAAAAGAACCTAGGTATCCACTTCAGAGAACTGACACTACTCAAGCAAATAGGGTCACATGAAGAGTTTATTTCAGAATTTGATTGTACCGCAGTAATGGTGACAAATATATCTGAAGAGCAATCAGTTATGCTTTTCACTTGGGCATTAGCTAAAGCCCCACAAGGGTGGGTCAAGGCATTCAATCCTGCCACCCTTCAAGAAGCTATCAAGATGACTTGAGACATGGGAGATGTAGCTGCTAAATCTAAGGCTCCATCCAAGCTTTTCATTCCTCCAAAAGATAAGGAGAAGAGGCCCTTTCAACGTGATCGGCCCAGAAAGGACATGTTGGATAGAGAAACAAGAAGAGAACTCAAGCAGAATAAGCTATATTTCAATTGCAGGGAGCCATGGGAACCAGGTCATCGCTGTTTAGGTAAGGGAAAAATCCACTACATCGAGGTAATCTCTGATGATGAGGAAGAAAGAGAGAAACCCACTTAAAATGTTGAAGAAAAACCACCACAAAAAAAAAATTAAAGGAAGAATAAAAGCCTAACAACCCCAAGGAAGAACCGCCATAAGAGGAAAGGCCCAACGGAGAAAAGAAGAAACAACCGCATGTTAAGATTGCAACCCTTTCAGGTATGCCCAAGTATTAAACCTTCAGGATCAGTGGAGTTGTCAAGGGACAACACATCACAACCCTAATTGATGAAGGAGCCACACACAACTTCATTGATGCAACGCTATTAGCCAAAAGGGGACTTTCCATCGAAGAGTTCGAGGGCTTGGATGTGATAGTTGTGGATAGGTACAACTTGGGTTGCACACAAATGATCCCAGGTTTGAGTGTAGCTCTCAGTAACTATACTTTTACTAGTGATTTCTACGCAACAAAATGTAAGGTTATGACCCAAAAAACTCTGGACAATCAAAAACCACAATAGGAGATAGATATTCAATAAGTGCTAGACAAACATGCTCCAATGTTTGGTGACATTCCTCCAGGATTGCCTCCTAAATGAGGATTTGAGCATACTATTGAATTGGAAGAAGGAGCTAAGCCTGTGATCACCACATCGTACCAACATCTGAAGAAATTCAAGGACGAGATAGAAAAAACCATCCAAGAATTGTTAACCATGGGCCATATCAGAGCCAACTCAAGCCCATTTGCATCATCTGTAGTTTTGGTGAAGAAGAAGGATGGCATGTGGAGAATGTGTATTGATTTCCGAGCTCTCAACAAGAAAACCATCAAAAATAGGTATCCCATTCCTAGGATCGATGAATTGTTGGATGAACTCCATGGGGCAATGTACTTTTCAAAGATTGATTTATGATCCAGATATCATCAAATATGAGTTCGAGAAGAAGACACGCCAAAAACAACGTTCAAATTTCACTACAAACACTTTGAATTTTTGGTCATGCCATTTGGACTAACCAACGCCCCTGCCACTATCTAGTCATGCATCAACAATATTTTCAACAAGCAATTAAGGAACCTTTTGTTGGTGTTCTTTGACGATCTTCTCATCTACAAAAAAACATGGGATGATCACTTGGGGCATTTGAATCAAATCTCGAGCATCATGCAGGAATAGTCCCTTTATGCCAAGGCGTCAAAATGCGAGTTTAGATTAATGGAAATCCTTTATTTGGGACATATGATTAGCACAAAAGTCCATCAAGAGAAAATCCAAACAATAATGGATTGGCCTACACCTAAAACCCTAATAGAATTAAGAGGGTTCTCCCAGTTAAGTGCACCTTTGACGGAGTTAACCAAAATGGGAGCATTCAGGTGTACAGGGGAATCCGATAAGGCGTTCAACAAGCTCAAAGACATAATAAGATCATGTCTAGTACTAGCTCTTCCTGAATTTGGCAACCATTCATATTGGTGTGCGATGCGCTAGGAGAAGGACTAGGGGTTGTTCTTAGGCAAAAGGGTGATCCTATCACATTCGAAAGCCGAAAGGTGGAAGATTCAAAAAGACTTTACTCCATATATGACAAGGAGATGCTAGCTATCAAGCACACATTGGAAAAATTCAGACAATATTTGGTGGGCAATAGATTCGTAGTCAAGACAAACTACAACAACCTACGACATTTCTTGGGGTAAAGGGACCTGAACGAACAACAACAAAAATGGGTAAGCAAAATCCAAGCTTACGATTTTGACATTGAGTATGTAAAGGGGAAGAAGAATGTTGTGGGCTATGCACTCTCTAGGAAACCAACAACATGTGCTCTCATGGAACTCGCAAAAGATTGGAAGGCACACCTCCTAGCAGAGTATGCCAAGAACTAGTTTTCTTGCATAATTATTGACCGGATCATTGAAGACGACAAACATAAATTGATTGACGAAGTTATTTATTATAAGGACAAAATATACTTGGTTCCCAAGTTCGTGCTCAAAGAGTAGATTTTGAAGGTCACACATGACATCCCATCGTTTGGACATTAGGGTTTCTTCAAGACATACCGACAAATTCGGGAAGGGTTTTCCTGAAAGGGTCTGAAGAAAGATATGATAAAATACGTCAAGGAATGCATGACATGCCAACAAAATAAGGGTGAGCATACACATTTGACAAGTCTTCTCCAACCTCTACCTATTCCCAAACAGAAATGGGAGAGCATTTCGATGGATTTCATTACAAGGTTGCCCAAAGCGTAAGGTAAAGATTGTATTTACACCGTGGTGTACAAGTTGACCAAATTTGCACGCTTCTTTGCAATCTCATGTGATTATTCGGCCAAACAAGTAGTGGAATTGTTTTTCCAAGAAGTCTTCAGACTGAATGGACTGCCAAAGATTATAGTTAGTGACCATGACAATAGGTTTATGGGTGCTTTTTGGCAGGAACTCTTTAGGCTGGTTGGGATTGAATTAACCTCTAGCACTCGCTATCATCCACAGATAGATGGTCAGACAAAAATCATGAATAAGTGGATTGAAGGGTACCTATGCAACTATGCGACAGGTCAACAGAAAGCATCAATCAAGTGGTTGTACCTTGGGGAGCATTGTTACAATATCACCTACCACTTATCTATTGAGATGTCACCATTCAAAGCTCTATATGGGTATGACACACCATCCTTTATCGACAAAGTTTTTGGAGACAACAAGGGGCCTATTACCAAGGATTGGATACAGGAAAGTTAGAATATCCTCAGAGTACTCAAGGTAAACATGCATGTTGCTCAAAATCGAAAAAATCTATATAGGGATCAACATCAAACAAAACACAACTTTGAGGTAGGGGACCTTGTCTTCTTGAGATCACAACCCTATTGACAATCTCCCTTAAGAAGAGTGGCGCTGAAAAGTTGAAGCCTACGTTCTATGGGCTATACAAAGTCCTCTGGAAGGTTGGCGAAGTTGGGCATGAGTTAGAACTTCCAAGAGACAATATTGCCATAATCCATAATGTATTTCATGTGTCATGCGTCAAGAAGGCCGTGGGGCAGCTAGGCAGATTTGTTGAACTTCCACCCTTAGACGAAGAAGGGCAACTAGGGTTAATGCTCAAAACAATTTTGGCCATGCAGGAAAAGAAGTTAAGGGGAAGAGTAATTCCAAAATATCTTATTAGGTGGAAGAATTTGCCACAAGAGGATGCAACATGGGAAGGATAACTTATTATGTAGCACCTGAATTTGCAATTGCTTGAGGGCAAGCAATTTTGGGCAGGGGGGACTCTAACGTCCTTTATGAATTAAGGATGAATGGGACGAAGTAGCCTATCAATCCTCGTATACTACAATCCTCAAAAAAGGGGAAAAACCCCAGAAATTCCCTTTGTTGGGCAAGTTTTGGGGCAGTTGGGCAAAAAAAACTCAAAATTGGGGCTTGGAGTGAAGATTACTCAATCATTTTAAAAGAAGAGCCCCTCTAGGAAATCTATAAATATGAGAGGGGTGAAATCATTTTGAAGCATCAAGTGTGGATCATCTCCTCTGTTTTTTTGAGCACTAGCTCTGAGGGTTTAAAACCCCTTCTATCTTGTCAATTTCGGTGGTGAAAGATTCCACCCTAGTGGACATGTTTTACTCCTTATTATGTTGGGTACAAGAGCACCGTCTGTGAAAGGCAACAAATCTATTCTTGTTTGTCTCTTGTTCTGGCCGCAGGGGAATTGTTCTATTGAAGGCAGTGAATTTGTAGTAGACTTGTGAACAGTTCATTTATGTTGACTAAATAGGGTTTCATTAAGTGAATGAAGTTCCTTATTTTCTAAGACAACTATCATAAGGCATCCATAGCTGGAAATTACAATCGTAAAGTTTAAGCGATGACCTACGTTTGTATGGGCTTCTGGTAATGAAAAAAATGTCCGTTGAAAGATCAAATTGTACATAGGGTTTCAAGGGTCTTATCTTCGAGTGATTTGTAAGAAGACTGAAGCTATTGTTAACTAAAGTAAGATGAAGAACCTAAAACCCTCGCTGCAGCTGGGTATTCTTTGGGAGATTGGATGCAAGGGTCCGAGACCTTAGTTTGTGGACGAAGGTTTACATAATCGCTGAATGTATAACCAATTTTCATTGTAGCTAAAAAGTGGACGTAGTGCCATTCCGGTGCAATTTTGAACTAGTGTGCAGCAAGATTCCAGTGCTAGACTTCGGGACTAGGGCAATATACTTTTCGGATCAAAGTGTGCTGAGAACTGCATGAGTTTGGCACCACATGGGTTTTGCATTGGAACATATCTAATCTTCTAGTAAATTGACTTGAAAGAAACACTTAGAAATGAGGCGAGCTAGTGTAATTAGTTTAAGAGGACTAATTTTGAAGTGTTGTTTTAATTAACGTATTTATTAGTTGTCTCCTTTGCAACAAGATTCCAGTGCTAGACTTCAAGACTAGGGCAATATACTTTTCGGATCAAAGTGTGCTGAGAACTGCATGAGTTTGGCACCACATGGGTTTTGCATTGGAACATATCTAATCTTCTAGTAAATTGACTTGAAAGAAACACTTAGAACTGAGGTGAGCTAGTGTAATTAGTTTAAGAGGACTAATTTTGAAGTGTTGTTTTAATTAACATATTTATTAGTTGTCTCTTGTTGGAATCTAGAATTGGGAATTAACATATCGTTGGATTGGTTGTCTTATTGGAACAGTCAACGCTATTAATACTTTTGTTGGGTTAAATTGTAATACCTTGACATATTGTTACTGTAATGAAAATTATTTATTTTTTGCAAAGTGGTGAAGAAAACTTGTGAATAAAACCCTGAATTTACAAGAAATCTAGGGCAAAATTACCCTAGTACATTACATAAACGAAGTTACTTCACTATGCGTAATCCAAGATCCACTGTAAGCATCAATGAAAAGAGATAACATCACATCACCATTCCAACCAAGAAAAGTAACTCAACTTATCAATCCATAGTGGAATTATAAGAGAAAATAATATTATCAATGTCCAACAAATGACCACATAAGTAGGTCAATGGGATTGAAGAATACAAATAGTATGTGTATAATGTGGGAGTGTGAGCATAACTAGGAAATGACAAAACCAATGCAAAGAAAGAAACCTACATAAGTATACTATTAAAACATATGTATAAAACCATGACAACGGAATGATGGTATAAAACACTAAGTGAGTTTGTCCATGACTAGAAAGCTGGACAACCCAACTCAAGAACTTGTCAAAGAGTAAAGAGGGAGATTGAACAATGGGGCCAATGATGTCAACTTCTCCTTAGTCTGATGGTTGAGGGCAAGGGGGGTGAATTGGACACTGGCTCACTTTCAGAGTTTTCTGAAACCATAGATAAGCGTGACTGCACGATCGTGGGGGAGAAATGGTACAAATATGGGATAATCTCAACATCCAAGGTTGGAAGAATTAAACTGCGAATGGATCTTTGATTACTCCTCTGAATTTGGGACATAGGTTGATAGGTAGGTTGTGTTCAACCATGGACACATTTGGAGATAATCTCTCTAATGCTTTGAGGATGTGTGGCCTAATGTATGGGTGGACACCTTCGAACCAATATTAGTAACGTCAGGTTGTCTCCCAGAGGGGAAGGTTGAGGAGAAACCCAAGGTCTCACCATCTTGCTATTTGGTTTGCTTTAGACCTTTGCTTGTTTATTGTTGTAATTTGACAGATCATCTGGGAAGTATGAGGTAATTGGTTTGTTCATCCCATTGTGGGGCATGGCATGCAAGAGCTAAGATATGTGACTTAAAGTCTCCTTGATGAAGAGGGCTAAGCATCTCTGATCTAGGTACTGAAAGAAAGTAGTGAGGGAGCCTCTTAATGCCCTATAGAGGCAGTGATAACGTCCTTTGATCTCATAGTATAGGGGATATCTAAAAATGAGGTGCTTTCCCCAATTCTTCAAGGTGACACGTTTGGTAGATCTTATAAGATTGTGGTATATGGTGATTTTTCTCTATCTAGAGTCTATGGGAGTCGACTGGGAGTTGTCCCAAAGGGATCCTGGTTGAGTGCATCCAATGTTTGCATGTACAAGTGCCCTAAATGATCATGCCATCACGCAACTCCAAAGAGTGTTGTAGATAGAATTCAGAAAGACATCTTCGAGTCAAGGTTCGTCAGGGGTGAGATGCAAGTGACTTGAATGTACAATTTGTTGATATGCTCTCAGATAGCCTAGTTCAAAACCTTTCTATTTGGCAAGAGATGGTGTGTGGTTTCAAGGGAGAATTTGAATGGGGAAAGGTGCTCCCGGGGGGGGTGTACTAATCGTCTAAAGAAGCTTGGGATGCCTCTGAGAACCAACCTCATGCTTGGCCTAGGGAAGTGTTTGAGGCGAAATCCTATGAGGAACAAATTGGAAGGTAGGGATACGTGTCTCGCTAAGTGGCAGAGTCTTCAAGAGGTTAGACTGTATGAAGAAAATAATCCAAGTGGAAAATGACCTTGAGGTGGAAAGGGTGGATGCCAAACTTTTCCTGAATGATGGGTTGAGGGACCGCTCGATTACATCAGACATTGCGCATGAGAAATGAGGTATGTACTCTCTATAGACTAGTCTAGTATGTCTGCAACAAGCTTGGTCCTTATATCTTGGAGCCATAGAGAACTATGGATTTGATATTCTCTTACATAATATAGAGTTTGGTCGAGAGGTCTTGAAACTGTCGTTGGAAGCATCATCTCTTGATGAGGGCTAGGGACCATACCCTTTATGAAGCCAATATTGGAGGGCCTACCACAAATGAAAATGAGGCCATGTGAATTGTACTACTAGGTAAGTGTAAGTTTCCACAATCTTAATCTCTATCCTTCAGTGGTAGAAATGTAAATCTATAAGAGATTTCTTTGATGCATTGAAGATCAAAACCTTTGGTTTTATCTACTTTGACTATCAATTGTCAGAGGTCACAAAAACTGGCTAGTGCGTTGATATTACATTGTAAGCCCTTAAGAGTAGAGGCCAACAAGACCAAAGACATCAGTGAATAGGACCAGGGAGATCAACACTTGATGTAAAAGGCAACCATCACCCTTATGGATATGTTTGTGAAAGGATTTTATCTCGTCAATATAGATCCTAAAGAGGGTCGGTGAGAGGGGGCACCCCTATTTTACCCCAATGGTATTTTGGTTGAAGTCGGAAAGGTCACGTGTCATCTTGAGGTGTCCCAAAATTGAATCATATAGTCTGATGATGGCTGCCAGTAGTGTCTCATATATGCCAATGTTATAGCCCTGTGAACTATAGCCCTAGGTAGGTGAAAGTTGTGGTGATCTCAATCTCAACACCTCGATAATAGAAATGTAAGTTTGTAACATATCTCTTTGAAGCATTGAAGACCAAAACCTTGGTTTTACTTGGTTGATCGTCAATTGTTGAAGGCCACAAAAAATGGACAGTGCGTTGATCTATCTCTGCCATTCCTCAAGGGTAGAAGCTAACAAGACCAAGTCGTTGGTGAAAAGGAGTGAAATTAACACTTAGTGTAGAAGATAGCCATCCCCCTCTTGGAGATGTTAATGTAGGAAAGACTCCAACTCATAAATATAGATCCCGTAGAGGTTTGGCAAGAGGGGGCATCCTTGTTTTACGCCAATGGTACTCTGAATGAAATTGGGCAATATTGAACTCAAGAGATTGGAGGCAATGTTTAAGGTATTTCCCTTCTGTTGGTACTCATAGCACTGACTGCTCCCTTGATGTCCCTCTCAGAGAAAAGGTGGCACGAGGAGGGTGGGGAGGGGATGCAGTTAGTAGGTTGTCCGGGAATGTTATAATGGGAGGTTGTGTTGGAGAACAAGGATTGGAGGTCAAGGTTAGGCAGGATGGTGTGGTGTCTAGGAAAAAGAGTATGTCATAAGGATCTTAGTAGTGGTAGAGGGCCTCAAAGTTCCCATCTCCTTTGGGAGATAAAGGTTTGCTTTTTATGATGAAAGAGTTGACGATAAGTTTAGTGGAGGCAAGGGGAGAAAGATGGGTCATGCATGAGGGTGAGATGAAGTTGTTTGTGAAGGGATTTACATTCATTGTTGAACCAACGGTTCATTGGGTAGGAGCCAAGGGGAGGTTTATGGGCGTGTTGACGAGTAGAGTGCGGGGAGGAATCAAAGGATTCCTCCACAAAGACAATGGAAAGCATCTCGTATTTGGTTGTGGTTTGTGTTCAGTGAACTGAAGTAGGAAATGGATGGGAGCAACTTCTTGAGGCTGGTGGTGTAGGCATGAGTGTAATCTCTATGAAAGAGGAAGGTGGTATGGCTTTGGGGCTTTGGTGGGGTGGACTGGGGGGTGGGAAGAGATGGAGAGGAGATAGAGAGAGAGAAGGTAAGTGGGGTGTGGGTAGCCTGGGGGGGATGAGAAACTGAGAAGTGCTGGGGTTCCACTTAAACTTGCTGCAAATCATCTATAGATGAGAGATCCGTTGGAAATTCCACCCTTTTGTTGGTGTGAGTGATGTGGTATATAGAAAAATGATTGGGCCAAACTCCTGGGGTATGAAGGGCTGCTCCAAATTTGATGGTGTCAATGATGACATCATCAAATCCTGAAACTGGTAAGGCTGAGTTATCAGTATCACCAGTTGTCTCTTTCTTGCCATTGTGCTGCAGTCAATAATGAATGCGTGTGTTAGTGCTTGGTCATATGCCTGGTAGCTCCAGAGTCAGAAATCCATTTCTGTGAAGTTGAGGATTAATAACTGTTTTGACTACCCAGTGTAGAGTGGTAATGGTTGGTCTTATCCATTGATTTTTTTACTTGTTTGACAGATATTGATATATTCATATAATTGCTGAGAAGTTAGAGCCTATGACATTTTTTCATTTTTCTGAAGAATATTTCCTATATTGTTGATTTCAGATACTACTAGGGCTGACAGGCATGATGAATTCAGGATGCTGCCTATGCCATTTTTTCATTTTTCTGAAGAATATTTCCTATATTGTTGATTTCAGATACTACTAGGACCGACAGGCATGATGAATTCAGGCTGCTTGGAATCTCAAGCAGCCATTTATGCTCTGTCAACAGTAATGCAAATCATTCCTAAAGAAACTTTTACTGAATTTATAAAGGTAATACATTTCTCTCTGTGGTTTCAACTTTGTAGAAATTGTTTAATTTTTTTTGTTTTTTCATAATTTCTAGGAAAATGAAGATCTCTCTCATGCTCTTTATCTTAATTCAATACGAAGATGTCTTCTTGGTCTCCATTTCAGAGGTTGGAACAGCTTCAGGAGCGAAGTCTGCATGATGTGCTTTCAGAAAATGATATCAAGGTAATAAAATATCCCAAGGGTCCATGGTCCATATAAATTCTATGGAGTATTTATTATACTATGAATCATTTTTATTTTCACTGCATTCACTTGATGTGATTTCTGTAGTGTCGGCTTCTCAATTGGACAATGGAGTAAACTTGTAAGAAGCAAATTTTCCTTCTAAATGATATGTGTGGATCTATTGCCCCTGCATTTAAACATGAGAGCTGATTTTTCTGCGTGATTCCTCTTTAATTTGCGCTTCAATATTCATAATTTAAATAGCCAACTTGTAACTATCATGGTTGTTATTTGTTCTGCAGGGTATTAGAATCTAATTTTCAGTGTGTCAGATTTGTAAGACTTTTAATTTTAAAAGTTATTACAACTGTTTCATACCTAACTTATTGCAAGGTTTGATTGTTGTAAACGGCCAATGTTTTTGCATTCCTATGCATTCAGGAGAAAAATACTGAAGTCCCAAGAGGTACATTAATGGCCTTGTTACGGTGACTTGTGGAGACGGAAGGACAGAAATATGGGTGCATGTTTCAGCTATAAATTGGAGATAGTCCTGAAATTTAATCAATGCAATGGGAATGTGAATTGCAGGAGACTGAGCGGTAATGATAGGATGGAAGTACATTGAGTAGGGTCTTTCATAAATTATGGGTAAACATAACAGTAGAGTTTGTGCTTCAACTTAAATGTCACTGGTCTTTATTTATTGTTCGTATAATCAAAAGTTATTGCATAGTGTGTAAAAAAACTAAATTATATTTATACATATTAATTATTATGACATAAGGTTTCATCATTTAGCATAGTTGTGTCTCTGAGGTACCATATATATGTGTGACAATTTTTATCACTGCATATCAACCTTTTGGACAATATGGGCTTACCCCTTTCGTATGAAGGGCAATGGCATCACGTGACTACTTTGAGGTTCGTCACAGGCTGTATCAGAGCATGTTTGAACCTTGTCAGCATGTGATCAATTTCAATCTGCCAGTGGCAGTAAACTTCCCACTGTGGTCATTGGATGGTAACCATTGTTCCTCTTACATGTTTCCTTGAGCTCATTGATACTAAAGTTGCTATCGGATTGCTCAGCATGCAAAAAAGATGCCTACCTGTTGAATCTTGCTGTTGGTATCTTCTGCTACTTCCCTGCTGCCTGTACATCACGGATTCAAAAAAGCTTTAGCTGTAATAATGCTGCAAAGATATAAAACAGGTTAGTCATTGTTGGACATAATCCTTTAGGATTTTTTGTCCTATAAACGAATCTGTACATAAATAGAATAGGAGAATGTGAAACAACCCTTGGAAACTGAATTGAAATGGATGGAAAGGGCTTACTTCTACATTTCTTCGCGGCTCTGGAAGGTAGAGCGCATCACGTAGAAGAAAATCAGAAAATCCAGGCAGTTTAAGCCTGATGGTCCCAAGTCTGGAGGGCTCTCTTTGCCTTGACAACTTATAATGGAGGGATTGTTCATCAAATGGATGTGAAGACTGCTTTCTTGAATGAAAACTTGAAAGAGAATGTCTTCATGGCTCAATTGAAAGGTTTTGTTGTGAAGGGAAATGAACATAAAGTATTTAAACTTATAAAATCCTTATATTGCCTAAAAAAAGTACCGAGCTTGGTATGAAAAGTTAATTGAGCATCTTCTGAAACTGTTAAAATTGGCAACCAGGGCCAAACTTCATGTGGGTCATCTTATTTATGGCTGATAATATGTTCACTAGATTCCTCTCATCGTGAAGTGTAGGATTGATCTAAAGATCATCCGATTCCGATAAGTATTCATGGAGATATGAATTTGTTTTGATTATGGAATTATTATCAAGCTGACCTACAACTCATGTAGGCTTAGATGCCCAACAGTCGCATCTATTCAAACATCAACGTTGTGTATAAATACAGGAGGAATTTTCCTCATTTGCACTCACTCATCTCATCACATTTCTCTCTCTACTGTGCATAAAAGAATCTCTTCTCTATTGTGCAGAAAAGGGTCTCTCTCTCACACATGTGAAGCCAGAAGCTGTTGAAACTGAAGCTACAACTGCAGATCCAAACTTTGACCAGCGTGGACCATCAAACCTCCTCTTCTGATCTACGCTGTAGGTTCATTTGAACCTCCTCTGAAGGCTGCAACTTTTGGTGGTGGAATCAAGCCGATCTGACGGTCAGTTTGCAAGATATCGTCTGCTCTAGTTTTGATGATGAAGCTGCTAACGCTGATGCTACTGATCTAGGGTTTGCTACTGTTGATATAAATAAGATTTATTGTACTATTTCTCTTTGCTGAATTATTGAAGATAAAAGAAGATTTGATCAAAGGGTTTCCCCACACATTTTGGGGTTTGTCCCTGGGTAGCCACCACATCTTGTGTCTCTTGTCTTGGCTTGTTTTATGTCGATCATTTAATGTTCTATCTGCACTTTACTTTATGTACATGTGATTGCTAATCTGTGTAATATAATAAGAAAAATAAGTAAACTGTTATAAGCATAGAACATACCATAACTTAACAGAAACTAAATTTTAAACAATTTAATCTTGATGATGCAACATTGTTTGTCAAGAAAGTTGGAAAAACTGTTGTATATCTTGTGGTATATGTAGATGATGTGTTGATAATATGGAACAATGAAAACTATATTGCATCTATAAAGTGTTGGCACCTAATCCGAAAGGATTGGGATTATTGTAAATACTGTAAATAGTTTCAGTTATGCATTAGAGAAAACCAAGAGATCTTGGAATTGGAATCCCAAGAGTCTCTTCACTCATGTATATATTCATGAGATGAGTAGTGCAGTAAATAAGTTAATTAGTGGAGTTACCCTCCTGGCCTGACATGGTATCAGAGCCAACCCCTTTTAGCTTCCTTCTGCTCCCGTAACTCCTTTTTTCCTACCATTATTCTCTACTACATCCTCTCTCTGCCTTGAGTGCGTTAAATGCTGAATTAACCTACAACTACTCTCTAGATTCCTGCTTTGAATTAAAGAATGTGACTGTCAAGAGAATAGGAAACAAAACCCTCTCCCCATGACAAACTTTATGTTCAGTCGACTAGATTTCCGTGGAGAAGTTGAGTTTGCGTTTGGTGTGGAGGTTTGAAGGTTGCGTTGGAGGATGATAACTCTAGTGCGTTGAACAGTCTTGAAACTCTGCTAATGAGTTGCTCATGGTTGTTCTCGACGAAACGCTAAAAAGTCTATTAATAAATGAACAATGTGCATTAGTATGGCCGCTTACACAGAGTCGTATCGTATGCTGCGAGTTCCTTTTTTAATGGCGATGCGTTGAATGGACATATTCATGTTGTGTGCTTTGCATTCTCTCCTTTATTGAAATCCGTGTGCAATTACACTATGTTGAATTGAAGCCTTTACATGGTGCAATTACTCTTGCGTTGAGTTGCAATTGGTTTATGAGAACTGTGGTGAACGCTGCCTAAATTGAACGTTGACTACATTGACAGAGATGGTGCATGACTGTGTGTTGAATGCGCTGCGAGCTGACATGGATTGACGTATGCAACCTGGAGGATTTTTTTAAATATGTTGAATGGTTATGGTGAATACAACGTTGGATTTGTGTTGAAAATTCTTGAAGACCGAGCCCTCGTGTGAAGTTATCCTTCTGGCTCTCACATGGTATCAGAGCCAGGTTTAAATTCGTTGAAGTTATCATTCTCTAAAAAAAAATGTGTTGAATATTTAAAAAGGTCGAATGGTATGCTTTTAAATTCGTTTTAGTTTTTATGATTGGCACATATATGAAGTGCATTGATGCTATAAGTGAGTGTATATGCTTTGGGTTCTTTTCAAAAACGTGAAGTTTGAATGGAGTGATATGAACATGATGGTATTATGTTTGGATGTTAATGATATGAATATTGGTTATGTTGGAGGATATATTTGAGAGCTTGTATTTTTTAATTGATGATTTTTTTGGAAGACATAACCAATCAACTTTATTGCAAATACATCAACCTTTTGTTGCAACCACTATAATTTTGAGGCCAGATTAGATTATATGATGCATTCGCTCATCTCCATTGTGGGTGTAGTTCTCTCTGGAAAAGAGAACTATCCTAAGTGGTCTAGGAAGATAAAACACACCCTCATTTTCAATGAGTTGTGGAAAGAGGTTTGTGAAGGAGGAGACAATGCACCTGAAAATCCCATTTCAAGTAAGGAGCTTGCCATTTGGGAAAACAAGAATAGCAAGGCCTATGCCTTGATTGTAGTGTCAGTGAATGAAGAGGCGAGTCGTCATATTTCACGATTTTCAAATGCATTTGAAGCTTTAAAGAAGTTGAAGCAATTGTATGATTCACACTCTGAACTTGAAGATGTTCAATTGACGATCAAGTTGCTCAGTCTTGAATTGAAAAATGATGACCCTCTTGCCTTAGGATCAAAAGTTAGATTGCGTAAGCATGATATAAAAGCCACTGGTGTTGAAGCATATATTTTTCTCATAGCTTATGCCAAAGCACTATATCCCACTTATTCATATTATCTTGAATCTTTGCAAGCAAGTGGCCATTTTAAGGAGATCACCTTAGACTTCCTTGAGAAAAAAATTGCTGAAAGAGAGAAGGATTTTGGGAAGAAGAAAACTCCTCAATTTTCTGAAGCTATATGCCTTGCACAAAGGAGAAGAATCATGCACAAAAGGAGAAGAATCATCCACATGTAAGCTGCCTTGGGACAGAATTGAGCAGGAAAGAAATGAAGTAAAAGGTAAAACAACTGACAAGGGGAAAGGTAAAGCACCCTGTTGTCGCTTAGATTGTGTTACCACTCACACAACAGGGGGCCTAAAAGGGGTTCCTAAGAGGGCAACTGCTAGGTTAAGGGAAACAATGGAGGCTTAGCCCACTGTCACCACTAGTGAAGACAATATCGCCGATATTCGAAAATATCGCGATATTTTCGGGGAGACGAGATATCGCCGAGGAAATATCAATGATATTTCGGGGAAATACCGCGCTACGATCCAAAATATCGTCGGGCATGAAAAAAATTCGCTTCTGCGGCTACAAAAGGCCAAAATCATTTTTTTTCCTCATTTTGTTTTATGATTGCTTGAGAAGGAAGGAGAGAGCGTTGTGCTTGCTGTCAAGGAGGATTCGAGGGTTGAATAACCATTATCGCCACCAACAACGAAAATTTTGTTGATCAAAGATTGAAGAACAGTGAGACAATCTTCATTTCTTCCATTAATAGGTATGTTCTAATAAACCCCAATGTTAATGATTTTTTTGATAGATTTAGGGTCATTCTTGCTTGCCTATTTGCCTACAAACATTTTTTGTTTTGTTTATTTCTCTTCCATTTGTTATGATTTTCATGCCCATGAGCAAATGCAAGGGTTTTCTCCATATTTGGACAACAAACTCCATTTTTTTTAAACTTTCAAATGCACCCTCTTATTGTAATTTATGATTTTTCATTGAATTCACGTTGCAATTAATGTAGCAAAAAAATTATTTTGTAAAATGAGGTGGTTATTACTTAGTAATTCCAATTTTTTTTTGGTGCCCTAGGTTTGAGTTAGCTCACTACAAAATTCAAATATGCCAAAAGCCTTGGACCCATTTTGGGAGTATGGGGAGCTTGATGGTGGGACAAAACAGGCATATCTATCATGCAAATTGTATGGGACTAGGATGACAGGAGGGGTTACGTGATTGAAATACCATCTGGCTAGACTTACTGGATATGATCTTGGGATTTGTATAGTTTCTAGTTCGGAGCTTATACAAAAAGCTCTTGAAGTAATTGATGAAAAAGACATAAAAAAGGAAGAGACAGAAAGAAACAACACTAAACATGCAGGTAGATCTTTCGGGATATCTTCTTTTGATTTTGATGCTGAGGGTAGTGGGAGGGGCTCCACAACATCACCTGCTACTGCTAGTGAGAGGTGATCATTTTTTGTTCCACGAATAGGACATGGAGCACAACTTGGCATAAAATCAATTGTTAAAAAAAGGAGAAGAAAGAAGCAGATAGAGTCATGGGGAGGTGTCTTTTTTGGAGTGACTTACCTCTCAACATCACCAAAACCAATCCATATTGGTAGCAAATGTGTGATGCTATTGGTGTTGTGGGCCTAGGGTACAATAGTGCTACATATGAGGAGTTGCGGGGGCCAATTCTTCAAGTAGAAAAGCAGGACATCAACTCTAGATTGGCGGAGTTGAAAAAAACATGGGAGGTTTTTGGATGCACAGTGATGTCTGATGGTTGGACAGATAGGAAGGGTAGGACCCTTCTAAATTCCTTGGTACATTGTCTTAAAGGTACCATGTTTATTAAATCAGTGGATGCATCAACACATGTCAAAGGTGCAACAACGATATGTGAATTGTTAGATGGGTTCATTCGGGAGATTGGTGTGCAGAATGTGGTGCAAGTCATAACAGACAATGCAGCTAATTATTTGTTTGTCGGCAAGATGCTTATGGAGAGGCATCAAACATTGTTCTAGACTCCGTGTGTAGCACATTGTATCGATTTGTTGCTTGAGGATATGGGGAAACTCTCCTTCATCAAGGAGGTGGTTGATATGGCTAGGAGTGTCTCCAAGTTTATTTATAACCATGCTTTTGTTCTTAGCCTCATGAGGAGGTTCACTAGAAACAAGGAGTTGTGGAGTTCACACGTTTTGCCACAAACTTTATTACTCTCCAGTGTTTGCTTCAATGCTAGTTCGAGTTGAAGCAAATGTTTTGTTTCTGATGAGTGGCGTGATTGTAGATACAACAGGAGATAGGACGGGAGAGCCATTGCAAAAATGGCGTACTCTGACACGTTTTGGTAGGGCGTAGAAGAAGCTTGCTCAGTTAGTGAACCTATAATAAAGGTTCTGAGATTGGTAGATGGGGAGAAGCCTGCAATGGCTTATTTGTATGAGGCCATGGAGATGGCCAAGGAGGCCATTCGTTCTTATTATGCAGACAAGGGTTCTGCTGGCCTTGATAGGCATATGATGCTATGGGATGTGATTGATAGTCGGTGGACAGAGATGCTTCATCGACCTATTCATGCAGCAACACTCTTCCTCAACCCCGCATTTTCACACAAATGCGGCTTTGATTTTGATGGCAAGGTGATGGAAGGGCTCCATTCTTGTATTCATAGGATGGTACTTGACCCTGAGCTTCGTAGCAAAATCAATCGCGAAATATAGTTTTATCGAGATTGTGTTGGCCTATTTGGCTTTGCTGATGCTACTAGGGAAATGACCCTCTTCATTCCACATAAGTGAGAAGTCATCACTCATCACTCATTAGAAATTAGAATTTTCAATTTAGATTTTCCTTATAATTCTAGATTTTTAAAATTCAATTATGTAACTTTTATTTGAAAGTTTAATTATGTTTTAAGTTTTTGAATTTTTTATTTCTTTATATTGTTGTAGATATTTGGTGTCAAAGCTATGGTGCAAGGGCACAAAATTTGCAGAAATTGGTGATAAGAATCAGTCAAACATGTAGCTCTTTAGGGTGTGAGCGCATTTGGAGTGTATTCGAGAAAATACATGCAAAAGAGCGCAATAGGTATAACTTTGAGCTCCAGCCTTCAGTTGAACAATTACACTTAATGTAATTTTAAAATTTTAATTTATGACCTTCAAATGTCAAGACTCAAGAGTCAAGACACATTAGTTTTTTTGACACTCTTACAGGTTGGAGTTCGCATGCCTCAATGATTTAGTGTATGTTTATTACAATATCCAACTTCAAGTGAAGCAAATAGAAGCACCCTTGGATCCAGATGCCATTTCCTTAGACAATATTGATGTATTGTCTCAGTGGAGGGTGGAGTCTGAGGAGCCCATCTTGGAGGAGTCACCTTCATGGTTAGAGCTAGATGATCCATTAGAATAGGGGCAGTAAGAGGAGGTGCACGAGGAGGAGTAGGAGTCAGAGTAGGAGGAGGACACTGTGGGAGCATGAACATCAACACCATTTGCTATAGATATAGGAGAGCACAACTCCATACCTAGCACTCATTATTTGACATTAGGTGCAGGGGTAAGGCTAGGGCTAGGGCCTTCTACTACTAGGGGCAGCCCTCGCAAACATCCCATCATGTTTTCCCGTAAAAGGGGGAGAGGGCAGTGATTTCAGATAGATAGTTGCTAGCTTTATTTGTTTTGCTACATATAACTCATGATGATGAGATATTTTTATATATGTGATGTTATTTTGTATTGGTTCTCCACATTTGAGTCCTTGATTAGACAATTATTAGGGATCAACATGATTTGGTATTGCCTTTGATGTATCATGATTCATTTCTATTTGACATCATATATATCAGTGCTTTCTTCATATTTATGTGCCAATGTGTTTATTTCATGTTGTTATTGGTGTATATGTTCAAAAATCTGAAAAGAATGAATATATTATGCATTTTTAATGCTTGCCGATATTTTCGCCTATATTGCCAATAAGATGTTTTCTGGATCCTCGCTGATATTTTGCCGATACCGATGTTATCAACACTGGTCAGCACAGCTAAGTCTCCCGCTCCTTACAGACTTTCACTGATGGGAGGAGTCTTAGTAGTGTAGGGATCACTTGTAAAATATATGTCAAGGGATAGGTGGGAAGTGACCTTGGAAACCCTTTCCCAAGGATGGAGTGAAGAATGGAACTTGCTTGCTCTTTAAGCAAGGGACTTGTTCCTCCAGGGGTAAGGGATGAGGATTGAAGGGTCGAGGGAGAAGGAATATGCTTATAGATGAGGTCCTCAATCCCTATAATCCTTGTAAAACTTGGATTCCCAAATGGTCCTTAACAAGTAATTTCATTGAGAAGTGGGACCACATGAGGCCAAGTAGACCCAGTCCAGGTTCGAGGATGGAATGTAGCAACCAATGATTCTCCTATCCTGGACAAAGTGAAAGGAAAGGACCAAACAAGTATATTTACTTCAAGAGGTTGAATTGATCTTGTTGACGTCTAGCCTTGGGGATGCTTAGGCAAAATTCAATCCTAGAGCTAGGGCTTGGGATTCCCGGAGATTCTGCCATTAGAATTGCCTCAAATTTGGAGAGGGAGGGGACTGACCAGGTCGCAGTAGCCCATAGGAGATCAAAATTTTTCCTTGGGTTAATTTCCTGGGAAATTGATGCCCTAGTTGACCTTTGAGGGCTAGACCTGGGAAAAGGTGGTAAAAGGTGAAAAAGGTGAAGAAGACGACCACCATTTTTAGGGATCAATGCCTAATGCACTTCGGGATATGGAGTCAAGGATGATGATGACTTGATTTCTTGATCAAGGAGGCCTAGAAAGTTAGCTTCATCCAATGTTGAGAGAAAAAAAAGAAAAGTGACTTTCAAGCATTTATACTTTAAGGAAATGCTACAGTCGTATCGAGACAAATAATCTCTAGAACATTTCATTCATATAACATTGGCCCATACATTAAATTAACTAAAACATGCTTAATTCCACATTTCAATTATGCAACAAATAGCTCGAATTTTAGCAGTATGCAGCAACAAGAATAACGACGTAAAATTTACTTACAATGTTACATAATATATCCAACCAACATTTCTTTTGCAAGAAAAAGTTCCAAGACAATAAAAATAGCCCAAATCCATACATCAAAATTCATCCATCTCCAAAAAATATCCTCCAAGGGAAAAATGCGAAGTTCTCTATGATTAGAGAGATCCCAAGTCAAGTGATGATCCAAATGAATGTATCCAACATCAATATATAGCCTCCTAAGGAGTTCGAATTAGCCTATGGGCTTACATTAGCCCCTAATGATAAAATAATGTTCAATTAAAACCCCTATTGGTGACAAGCCCACCAAACTAGCTCACAAGTGTAAAAATAAGCCTCACAAGGGGTCAAATAATAATGTGTACATGTCGTGGGGCCCTCCAAAGGCCTAATAATGTCCTGGAGTGCCATACTGAGGAATAAATTCCTCTGAATATGATAGACAAGGGGGTGGCCCCTTGTTCTCCAAGTAGTAGATCCGTGGTGCTTCTAGTGGATTTGAGGGCACATAAATGACCCCATGGGTCTCCATATGAATCGTAGATGCCTATAGATCCTCTGCAAGGGTCTGAGTGGTCGAATGAATGCTGCCATGTCATCATACAAGTCTTGGGACACCTGCCAAGAGTGTGGGGCTCTTGTGGGTGCCTGTTGGGCATAATGTACCAAGCATATCATCATCATCCCAAAAGTGGATTGGTAGTAGTCTCTGAGCATTGATGAAGATCCATGGAGTACTGTCTGCCGCTGTGGAGGCTAATGGCTTTCTATGCACACCCTATATGCGCCAAACGTAGACCTCTAGGAGTTAGGATCCTAGTTATTTTTTGTAGCATCAGATGTGTTATAGCCACAAAATTTTGTGGAGAGACTATAATACATGAGATCTCCAAAACCCATAAATCGTTTCTGGAAATTCCACGTAGAGATGACTTAATTAGATTATTAGTCAGTTTTAAAATATTTCCTTAAGTATAAATTTAGGGAATATGACTAATTAATCAGAGTTAATTAAGTTAAGGTGTGAATGTTCTAGAAACTCACATAGATCAACCTCAAGTTAATCATAGCCATCGATTAAGATATAATCTTGGCCGTTGAAGTCTCAATAGAGGATTATAAGAAGTCGTCGATGGGGCTTGGAGAAATCACATGAGCAGTTCGGTTTCTTGGCAGATCGATTTCCTGAGTAGTAGCATTCAGTTGCCAGAAAGAGAGTCAGAGAAATCAAGTAGTGAGAGAGGGGCAGGGACAATGAAGTTGGAGGAAAATTTGTAGATCTGGTGAGTGCATTTGCAGAGAGGCTGATGCAGAGAAATGCAATAGCCTCTAGAGCCAAAGTCAAATTTCCAGGGAGAAGTAGAATTTCAGTGCCAGAAGCTAGGTAGAGGTTCCAGAGGCCAGGAGAGACGTTTGCCTAGACAACAGCTGGTTAGCCGACTTGAGGAGACGTTGTTCCAAGCTGAGAGCAACAACAACTGTGCTAGGGTGACTGCTCAAAGGCAATATGGATGAGTCAATTTGAGCTGAGGTGAGTGCCGGGATTTGCTTGTGGAGTGAGGAATTTATCCTCACTAGATTTCCTTGCCAGTGTTTCTCTGTAGGATTGCCAGTTTCGGTATCCAGTTGTACTCATTTTATTTCACTGTTGCATAATAATAAAATCCTCAGCAGCTGCACCAGTTTTCCCGAGTTGCGTTTTTCCAGGGACATTGGTCCAAAAATAACTATCCTTTTATGTGTGTGCCCTAATATTTCTTCCAGTGTTTATTTCTTTTGTAGTTTATTTGTGTAGGTTGCAGTGTGATTGATTCAATATTTGCTGTAGTTCATAGTAAATAAATTGTTAAATTTATTTAAAAATTAGGAGAATCATTTCCAGTTGCTGCAATAGGAATCTGGTGTCCGATTTTTCACGTCTTCCAACAAATGCTTATTACTCTTGAGTTTTTATTCTCTAGATTGTGGACTTTATTCCCAGTTTCTTTATTCTCATCTTTTAAACTTATGATTTGTTCTAATAACCTTTGATTAAGGCTTTTTAAGTGCAAGTTTTCTTTTCTTTCTTCATTATATTCTTTTTGAATTCTTTTTCGAGATCTTCCTTTTCTTGTTTTAGTTTTTTATTATACTTATTAATATCTTTTGTTTTCTTGACCTACGCAAGTAATTTTTGACGATGATCCCTCAGGCGAAAAGTTTTCCTGTCTTTTTTTTGTTGTTGTTGTTGAATCTTTGTAAAACATATCTTTGAGATCTTTATATTTCTTTTTCAATATTTTCTTTTATTGTTGAAGTTCTATGAGTTCGTCCTCTAAGCATTTTATTTGTATCTGTGTCTTATCTTGATATTCTTCCATAATAAATAATTTCCCACACATTGGACAACAATGTTTGTAATTTTTAAGAGCTAGACAATACTTAAATTCCATTTCACAAAAAGGGTAGTTAGTCCAAAATGTTGACTTATATATGGAATTCATCTTTTGCTCATTCATTTTTGAGCTATCCATTTTTTTGTAACTTGTCTTGGGCTTGGAGTTCTTTTTAATCAACTTCACTTTAAAAGTACTCCCTTTTATAGCTTATAAAAACCATCGTTTTCTGAAAATAACCTTTGGATACTAAAAAGGTAAAAGAGCAATTATAATTTTATTGTTTTAATGATAACCCATTTTTGTATATACTTAGCTTGTGAACCTTTTAATACCTCTACTCAAGGTTCCATACTTTAGTTTTTGGTTATTTAATTACTTTGGGTTAATATAATGTGAATAATTCCAAAAAATGGTCAACTATTCTTTGACTGACAAAAATTGAGTGGTAGTTTAAACTTTATGTTTGTGAAAATTTAACACTAGCTGGAGACAACATTGCTGATTGGTTGTGACGACAATGGCTTCAATATTTTGTGTTTTTGAGCAACAGTTTGATCTCCAACAAACATAAAAAGTGTCTAACTCTTGAGAAACCTGCATTGAATACACCCAGGCATCAAATTGATTAGAATCATAGCGAGTTTTAATGGAAACAACAAAAAGTGGAGTGCGACTGTAGATTTCCTTTGTAACTAAAAAGCAATTTTGCCCTTCATCCTCGGACCTTTTTGTTACTTCACAGATTCAATGGCTAACCCTACAGTTATGAAATCTGTGGATCTTGGGGTGCTACGATGTTTAGAATACTCAGTGAACAGTTCCTTGGAAATTTCCCTTTTTTTGGGTGGTTAAATGAAAATCATTTATTTATTTTGCAATGGAATAACTTCACAAAATTGCTAGCCAAAGGCCTAACTATGATTATTGACCAAATTTAGATAAACTCCAAAAAATAGAAATTGGCCAAAGGGTGCATTAAAAGATTCTGATAAGAGCGTGGCCAAGGGCCGGATCAAAAACAAAACTCTGATACCAAATGCGATAGCGAAACCTGGCTCACAGTTAAATATTCTAGAAGACTTGGAATATAAGGTAATCCATTGAGGATAAATTATAAAATATTGAATAATGTATGAAAATTGATATTGTTCTAGTTTTTCCTATGTGGTTCACGCTGCACGGGCCCTGAAGATCGGTCACTGCTATGCCCACAAAATATTTGTACTTGGCAGATCTATCTGAAGGGATCACTTCTTGCTGGCTCAACCACGGAGCTTGACCCCGAGGGTGTCGAGAGAATTGCACCTGTGACCTCTCAATAGCAAAGGTGCTTGAACGACAGGGGCTCGACCAATTGAGCTAACCCTCGAGGCCAATTGATATTGTTCAGTTAAAAATGAAGGCCTTGTATAAATACTAGGTGAGGTGCCCTTTCATGAATAGTCATGTCTCAACTAACAATCATGTCCTTTTATAATTATTAATTATACTTATTATTTATGATATATTTATGTTCAGAACAACATCTGGTTGGAAGCCATAAAAAAAGTTATGTTCTCCCAATCCCATGATGAGAGGAAGAAAATTGTTTGAGGGGAGGGAGCTTTTAGCATCACTGTCCCATCATGTCACATCAATGTAACATTTAAACTAAGACAAGTTGATACTTATCCTTCGTAACATTAGGTTCCAAGGATATAGCCTTTGGACCTAACCACGACTTTGATGCACAATACAAATCTTGCCTCAGTTTAGGCACAAGAGATACGATGAGTTATGCTGGCCATCCTTCCATTTTTTTGAGAACTATGGGACTTAAAGGCTGGGGTTATCTCATGATCATGCTGCACTATTCTGATTGCATTTGCTCCTTCGAATTTTTTATATGAGTTTGGGGTTTAAGTGATTGCTTACAAGTTAAAGTGGGTCTTTGTTTTCTGCTTATACCATGGAGCATTACAATTGTGTTGTGCCATAGCTGGGGATGTTTGGGTTGTTAGGAAGTGCCTTCAAAAGTGTGTCAAGGATGTTGTTGGCATACACGACAATTTGTCCAGGGTGTCTGCAACAAGCCAATTTGTCCAAGTTCTTTGCAGATTCAGAGAATGGGAGGTCTAAATTCAAGTTAAAACTCCAGGGAGTTAATAAAGCCCGGAACCATTTCTGTGTGGATTTTGGGAAGCGTTATTTGAAATTGAGGGAGTGGGATTAGGAATACTAGAGTTTCCTCTTCATTCTTCGAGTAAAAGTTATGGAAGTAGAAGTCTTCCCATCTGTGTCTCAGCTTCTCCTTGATTGCATTGCTAGCTTTGTTAACCTCCCTCCTCGGGTGATGTTTCAGATGTGCTCGTGTGTCAAAAGAATATGCGAGACTCCTAGGTGGAGTTTAAAGTTGTTAGCCAGGTGGACTTGGTAGCTGGATTTCTCAGATAGTTTTTTCAATAGTACAATCTATGTTTTGCAAGATTTTTATTGTTGTTATCTCAGTTTATAAGACACTATACCTGCAAGTTTTGGAGCAGGTAGACCTTGATTTTCTGGGAATTTCGGATGTATGGAAGCCTGAAGGTTCTTGCCTCATTTATCCATTAGATTAATCTGAGTTGTATTTTGGACTTGTATGAAGGCTGTAGGGGCAAGGCTGTGACAAATATTTTGACCAATATATAACTGTTTCTTATAAATAAAAATATTGAATTTTATAATTGCAAAAAGGTTTTAATGGAAACATTGTCAAAGAAAGTTCTGAAAACAAGAAAAATGACATCATTGGTTTTTCTAATTTTTTTTCTCGAAAGAACAATTGAGCAGGGAAAAGATAGATGAGCTCTGCTAGGGTTAGCCTTTGGTGAGTGTCCATCTGAGAACTGCATGGATTGAGAGACCTGGCTGCCTTTACTGGCCATCTAATCCGAGGCTCAGCCAGATCTGACAGCTTTTAGTGTTGTGCTCTGGCTTGTGGGCACTATGTTGGCCATCATAAAATTTGAGGGGGGCAGATGGCTGCCCTACTGCCTGTTTCACTCTGCAAACACAACAAGGATTCTGTTCGAACTTTGGTTAGTGGGGACAATGGTGCTGCCAAAGAACCTGGACAAATATTTTCTAAATCTTTACCATGAAGTGTTGAGATCCTCGATGATGAGATTTCTGTTGAAATTCAAGTTAATAACTATGCTGTTGTTTGTAAAGGTTTGAGTCATCACAACCTGCTAAATCACTTTGTAGGTATAGTTCCCCCTGAATTTGTCCTTAGGGATTAGGTTACGGAGGCCTTAGAGGCCCATTTCTGGATTTTCATGGTCACAAGGAGCTCGAAAAAAAGGTTTTTTTCCCAGCTGGTCATGATTCTAGCCAAAATCTCATGCTGAGTAACATGACAGTAGCATCCCTTACCCTGGTTGTAGCTGACTTTGGTTACATCTGTGATATCTAAATCATACTCAAGGATGTACTAGAGCCTAAGAGAGAGTTCACTTACCTGTTATTATGTTATAAATTCTGTTATTAGGAACCTTTTGATGGCCACTTGAGCAGTTTATCACTATTGATAATTTGATACATCCAAACATCTCAATGCTTGTGGCCAAATTTACTGCTTTTACATTGACTGCATCCTTTTGGTCTTTTATCAATTGTTGTCTTGTGTTTTGTAGCCCTCCTGCTTGTTTATTTCTTGTGGTTCCAGTACATATCTGGATGGCTGGATCACATGAAGGTTTTTTTTGGAATTCTTACTCTTGTAGCATTTCTTGAGGATGGAGCACCCATCAAATACCCTTATTTTTGTTGACCTTTTATCATTATTTTTAATCCTAATTTTGCCAGATGTACCTGCCTTTGGGCTTAGAATAGCCATATCCCATATCCAGTGTAGATATGGTTCAGATCTATGTCCAATATGTATCTAAATTGACCTTTTGGATATATCTAGGATGCATGTTTAATATGGCCAGGACAGATCCTGAATTGTATCGATCAAGTGGTGTTGAAAAACAAAAAAAATTGTGTCATTTACATATTGGAAACTAATTTTTAATGAATGCATCGTGTAAACAGTGTACTGGCAGAGGTATATGAAAATAAATACTGTATATTTCACTCTGGCTGCTGGCATGTAGTGTATACACAACAGATAATAATATACATACATGCATATTTATTGTGTAAATAAAGAGCATATGTGGATTATATTCATGAGAAAATTATGCCACTAATAAAAATTCCATCCCCATTCACCCACCCCCCATGGGCCTGGGAATGACCTAGGTGGTGTCCGAGGCATCCATGAGTTATTCATAATTTCATATAGACGAATGCACCAAAATCATTGGAGAGTTCTATGTACTGCTAACATGTTGAGCTACTGCCTTGTATACAGGCTGAGGCCTACTTTAAAATGAACAAGTACAAGAATTAGATTAGGCGTTATGGCTGATATGACAACCATGTTGCTTAGGATGTTACAAAACAACAAAAAGATTGAAGTCGATTGTATGAGCTGAAGTTACTAGGTGGGCTGGTTGGGTCAGGGGCCTGAGTTCTGGTGCTCAGCTTTCAAGTGAATGTCTGTGCCCAGCTGGGGCATGTGAGGGACCATGGTGGCTGTCAGATTGGCTCATTCATCTACTACTACAACCTTGACAGTGTAGGTAGGTAGGCTGTTGGATGGGAGAGAGCTAAGTGAGTAGCAATTAAAGTACATAGAACAGCAGGACAAGCACACATATTTTTCGTTGGTGTAATAATCAATTGGGAGGATTCTTGATATTGTTAAAACTAATGGATGAGAATTTTCTCACTTTGTCATGACAATACACACATACAGTGATTTTATCTTGTAATCTGACTCAAATTCAGGAATTAAAAGAATTTAATGATATCCTCACAATAACTCTGTTGAATTAGATGGTTATGTTTAGACGTGACTACTTTATGATAGTTTATTTTCTGTTCTTTGGCTTCTGAAGCGACATGGAACAAACTAGATGAATATATCGAGGCAATAGAGCTTGCTTGAAATGTTTCAGGAATTGTAAAATTGAAGTGTTATGTGTCTTTGGGTAATATTCAGATACACTTCAATAGAATTTGGAATCTGATTATTTTAACTTCTTGTTGGCATGACAATAGCTATTCTTAAACTCATTCAAGCTAAACACACAAAGGCTTCCTAAATCAGCAGTATCCTCATTCAGAACAAAAATTGAGTGCAAATACACCCTTAAAAATTTCATCAATTTCAAGTTTAAGTTCAAATCTTGGATCTTGCACATTATTCGTGGAGAGCCTTACTATTTATCCAAATTAATTCCAAAAAACTGCAAATATCACATACAAAATATATGACAATATACATTAGTTAAAGAGGCATTTCATCTTCTCAGATTCAGCTCTCTTTTCTCCATTCCAATCTTTTTCACTTCCTGTAGGTTCAAGATTTCAACATTGCCTCTTGCGTGTCCTCTTCCAGCACGTGCAATGATACTCGTGATTTGCTTGTTCCACTAGTCACACCTTGCAACATTTAGAAGGCCTGTAACCCAGTCTTTCTGTTCTCTTCTTTGTTTTTCCGGTTGTCAAGTCCACTACCCTACCTTGCAATACTCTTTAAATTGTGCAGCTTAACCATCCCACAACCTAATTTACAGTGGATCCCTAGTGTGCAACTTGACCTTTTGGGGGTTTCATAGGCCCACAGCTTAAAGCCTTAAACCTGACATTCTTATTTCAAGATTTATTGCAACCATAATTTTTCTACTTTGTAACATTGAAACTTGCAACAGTTTCTGTATACAATTTTGACTTAATTAAAACTCTTCTAGCCTGCAACTTATCCTTGAAGTCTACATTCTTCCCACAACATTTATACATTTCCGAGTGTTCTTTTAGTTATCTATTTATTTTACTGGTAACTTTCAATGTTAAAGCCTGGTAAAATATGCCAGTTTTTATGATTAATATCATTTGTTGGATCTTCACAGATATTTAACACGGCAGAAGGGACATTGTCTAGTGAACAAGGGGTTTATATTGCAGAGCTAGTGAGCGATAAAAATATAAAGCAAGCAAAAGGACGATTCAAGTCATATGATGATCAGGCTGATGGGGTAATGCTCAATGTGGTTCTGTTTGTCATTCCTTTTTACTTAGTGAGATGCCTTTAGCTTCGGTTTTTGGTCAGGAAAGTGGACCATTTGGCTTTTCCCTCGGGGGGGGGATCTTTCCCTTGATTGACTTGTTTTTAATTGATTGTTTAGGAGCCTGTTAAATCCGTGCCACCTGTTCGTCAAGTTCCAGCCAAAAAGGAGACACCAAACTTGGGCAAAAGAGATGGTCCCAAGGCAACAAAGAAGCTAGGTATGGCATTCGATATTTTCCTTAATTGTCAATTAGAAATATGATTTCTTCTCTTTCCTTGTCGATATTTTTCATTTAGTTAGCTAGTAGGACATTTCTATATGCTTAAACAGGCGATGGAGAAAAGACAAAAACTGCAAAAGAAGAGGCACGCGATTTGCAGCTTAGAGAGGAAGCAACTGTACGTTTGAAGGTCAAACATATACAGGAAAATCTGTCACTGATGTTGAAAGCTCTTGGAGTAATTGCTATAGCCAACCCAGTATTTACACATGGGCAGTTGCCCTTCTTGGTAAGAGAAAGAGTTAGCTTTCTTGTATCTCTACAATTTAAAGACTATATTGTATGAACTGGTGATTTTAATTATTTTTATCATGTTTGACTTTTTTAATATTTACAATACCATTTTGTCAACTTTCAGTGCCTGAACATGGGTCATATTGTTAGAAGTCTCCAAACTTCGGAAGTCTTATCAGACGCTCATAGAGCATAAGCAAAAATTACTTTTGCCTGGAAATTTTGATTAGGTTGGATACAAAGGAAACAATGCAATGATAATATTGAATGCCAAAATTTGCTGATAAGAACGTACTTCGAGAAAGAAAAATTCAGAAAACAGAATGTAAAAAGGAGCGGATAATGAAATAGTGATTATACAAAGTTTAAACAATTATCTAGAAGGGCAATCTATTATTTAGATCACTTCAATGATATAAAAGGCTGAGATCATGTGGGAATTAGATGGGGCACAGGTGCAACCATTGCTAGGCCTTGGATGTCACAAACAAATCAGCAGCACTTTTAGCCTACAAGACAGTATTGTTGTCTTTTTTGATTGATTTTGGAGTCCATCTTATCGATGGATATAAATACATTTAGGCTCACCCAATTAGCAGCATCTTTATGAACTAGGAATCATAGGACAGACATGGGGAATTTATGAGAAAAATTATGTGGATGCCATGCTAATGCACCTTGAATGATGAAAACCTATAAAGTTGAAGACATTCTTCTACACATGCTTAGGTGCTTGGGGATTTTCTGTTTATTAGATGCTCAAGGAGAGTGGTTATATCATTTTTTCAGTAAGTCTACCTCAGCATTATAACGACAGACAATTATACTGATATGAGAGCACATATTATGATATTTGTGTAGGTACGGACCATTCTGATAGAATTGGTCGCAAGCCTTTTTAGCAGATAACGTGGGGGGATGGTAATATGGGATTTAATGTGTTAAGCAGTGGAGAAAGTGGGGTATGGCTTCAGTTTGTATGTTCAGTACTTTAATCTGGAGCTGACAGCTGAACATAATGAACATTGCCTCTTCTGTGCATATTACATCTAATCCTCTTTTCATTTCTATGTGGGGAGCCTATAAGAGTTTTCTTAAAGGAAAGCTACCTGTTTGATGCAAATTTATCAATCCAGAACCAGACTGGAACTGGTTTGCTCAAAATTATGAACTAGACAGGAACTGGTAGAAAAACTACTACAAGAATACCTTAAACAAAAAATACGTAACATATTCAAATTTCAATAAGAAAAATATGAAAACACATACATCATTGTAAATCCAAACCATTAGATACAAAGCATGCAAAGTTTGATGGTTTATATTGCATGTAAGGGTGCAAATAGAAAAATTACGTTCAGCAATAATTTCTGTGTGACAAAATTCTGAGATAAGATAAGATAATATTATTAATGTCCAATGAATGAGCACAATAATTAGGTCAATGGTACAAAAAATTGATATCTAGTT
Source organism: Pinus taeda (assembly GCA_000404065.3). Classification (NCBI taxonomy): domain Eukaryota; kingdom Viridiplantae; phylum Streptophyta; class Pinopsida; order Pinales; family Pinaceae; genus Pinus; species Pinus taeda. The sequence goes on from APFE031317929.1 coordinate 32,644, forward strand.
TCAATATATAGTGGGAGTGTGAAAGCAACTGCTATTGCTACTCCATCAGAGGAAGCAAAAGAGCTAAGTACAATGCTAAAAGGAGTACAAAATGAGTGCAACAATAAACAAAACCATGGCAACTAGAACGGATGTAAAGGCATGTTGGAGCCAGAGGACAAGGTCAGATGAGGGTATAGAAACAAAATCTCCTTAACCAAGTCATCAATCACCATGAAGGGGTCGATTCATTTTTTGAGAATGTTGTTAGGAGAGGAACCTTGGATTGAGAGACTTGTTACTGATCAAATGGTAGGGTTGTTAAGGTCTTGGCAACCTACTATGATTGGTACACACAAGATATGGGCCTACTGTCACCTCCTCTCAAATCTCCACACTGTAAGCCCAACTTCCTCCTGAAAGGCTATGGGAGGATTCTTGTTTGATACCTCACGCAACCAAGCAGATACTAGTCCCTTAAATGGGGTCTAAGCAATGTTGAAAAAATCAGCATTTGCAAAATGTCGGCGAGGGTCTTGTTACCCACCACCAATAGGTGGCCCCTATAGGAGAAATTTTCTCTTAGATTTGTCTTTAGTCGGTACCCAACAACCCCTTGCAGCGCCCTGATTGTTCGATGTGCTACTATTCTAATTTCTCCCCCATCTAAGTCAGCCATTGGGTGCCCTCGCCCACCTGTTATGATTGTGTGCTTGAATGTGGGCCTTCAAACCTTGAAGGTATGATTTTTCATTATGTAATTGGGTATTTATACTTGCTCTTCTCGGGCACATTTGGGCATGGATAAGTGGGGTATTTGGCGGAAAGAAAGGGCTTTCACTATACTATTGTTCCCTTACCTCAACTGGGGGGTTAATCTTGTATCCTAATCCCGCGGGATTTCCTTTATTGGCTACTAGATCTAGGAGTGGCACTACATGGGAAACCCTGATTTTGGTTGCGTGGTCCCACTTCCTGATACCATATATCTCACTCTCCTCCGCTCATTACAAGCCCTTTTCACGTTTTCCCCATCTGGGTCCACATTTGTCCATTGCGCCCACAAGGTGTTAGCCTCCCCTTCCCCTTGTTCACACCTTGGGTCAGACCTGAAATGATGACCGAATGTTGATGCAACTAAAAAGAAAGATAAAAGCATAATAGGGCCACATACAACAAGAAATGTACCACAAAATGAAAAAGATGGTTGGGACAATAAAATTTAGCATGTGGTCAAAAGTCGAACATGAGGACTATCCCCTATCATTATGGCCATCACCATGGTTCCTAGGTCCCCTATGGGTGCCACTTGTATCATTAAAAACCCATGAATGTCCCAACCCTTGGTTGGCGATAAACTGCCCCAACTTAAGGGGGTAATCATTGCTACATCTTACACATCATGCTCTCATCCTCTTGAGCCCGAAGATGTAAAATGAAGAAAAATCAATAAAAGGCAAAAGGCAAATGAAGAAGGGCGAAAAAATAAAGGTCGGGGTGACTCATGTATAATGATTTCTCCCTCATTTGATACACCCAAGGTGTGGGCCTCCATCATAGCTACCCTTTTAGCATGGCATGTGGCTTGGAGCTTCCCCTCTGCCCCCACTCCGTTCCATCACTATTTCACATAACTCTTGCCATTTGATGGATGTACCATGGACCTGTCATTCCCTTGGAGGTTGAAACCACTTAATAGGATCCTTCATTAACCACTCCTACCCAGGAAGGTAACAATGGTATATGTTCAAAGCCCATTTGGAAGGGCATGCCACTATAAGTGTCCACTTTTTCCACTGATTTGCAAGCTTATTTACTCAATCACACTAATGGATTATTGTACTAGAAGTTGAGGAGATGCGTTAAATCCTATACAGGATTGCGGATGTGTTTCCATCTTGGACTTGGCCTCCCTATATGGGATCCAAGCCCTCCAAAGGGTCATAATGGCAATTGTAGGGTGAGTGTTGAGGCGCATGGGCCTCTAGCCATGTAGAGCATTGATTGCCACACCATGGGCTTCTTTAGCACCACCACATGCTTGTTTGTGCCCTAGTTATACAAAGGTGATGGTGCACTTGAACCACATTCCCTAGCGAGCTAGACATTGCACCTAACACTTGGCAGCTGATACAGGGCCCATAAGAGGTCCTGTCTTTCCTAGAGAGACATGGGAGGGCATGTGCCATCTTCTAGCCCTCATTGATGGAGTATCAACTTGATCTTGATCCATTTGGAGACCCATGAGACCCATTTGGAGCCTAGAAAGCCCAAATTGGGGTTTGGAGATGTTTTGCAACATTTGTTGGGCATCCCCCTCTTATTCATTACTTTTGAGGCCCTCAATCTCATCCTCAACTCTCCCCTTTTAGACCTACACGGCAGCCAACCGTGGCCCTATCAAGGCTTACTCGATTTATTTTATGAGCTATCATGGTTGGCTTGTAACCATGGATGGGTTACTAGACATTCTAGGCATCTGAGGGGATTTTTCTTATCAGGTTCTAAATTTAGCAATGGCCCTCCCATCCTCACTCTTGCTGTATTTACATTCACACCACTCATCACAAACAAACATTTGCTTCAACTCAAATTGACATTGAAGCAAACACTGGAGAGTAATGAAGTTGGTGGCAAAACATGTGATTGCAGGACACCAAAACTCCTTGTTTTTGGTGCATCTCCTCATGAGGCTAAGAACAAAAACATGGTTATATGTGAACTTGGGGATGCTCTTAGCCATTTCAATCACCTCCTTCATGAAGGAGAGTTTCCCCATATTCTCAAGCATCAGATCGATACATTGTGCAGTGCATGGAGTCTAAAACAATGAGCATTCCCTCTCCACGAGCATTCTACCAGCAGCCACATAATTAGCTGTACTGTTTGTTATGATTTGCACGAGATTATGCAAAGCAATCTCCTAGAGGAACCCATTCACATATCAATGCTACATCTTTTACATGTGCTGATGCATCCACTGAGTTAATAAACATGGTACCTCTAGGACAATGTACCAAGAAATTTAGAAGGGTCCTATGATCTATCCTTTCTATTTGTGCGGCCATTAGAAATCAATGTGCATCTAGAGACTTCCCATGACTGCTTCAACTCTGCCAATCTAGAGTTGTCCTTTTTTCTTGAAGGATTGGCCCACACAACTTCTTAGATGTAGTGCTTTTGTACCCTGGGTCCACAACAAAAATGGCATCACACATTGGCTGCAAAAATGTACTGTTTTTGGTGATGGTAAGAGGTAAGTCACTCTAGAAAAGAGACACCTCCCCATAACACTGTTCGCTTCTTTCTTCTCCCTTTTCTTATCACTGACTTGATTGAAGGTTGTGCTCCAACTCCGTTCATGGAACAAAAAATGATGACCTCTCAGTAGGTGAAGCTATGGAGCCCCTCCCACTACCCTCAGCCTCAGAGTTAGATAGCCCTGAAGATCTTCCTGCACGTTTAGCCATGTTTGCAGGTGCCTCGTCTTTCTTTCTGTCCTTGCATCAATTGCATCATGTGCAGCTCCCATAACCTCCAGGTTAGATAACTTACAAATCTCAACATCATGCATGGGGATTTTAGGTAAATGGTATTCCAACCGGTTAAGCTCTCCTGTCAAATGCTGGCCACATAATTTGCAATTCAGTTGTTGCTGGTTGTCCGATCTTCAAGTTCTCCATACTGCCAAAATAGGTCCAAGGCCTTTGGCATATTTGCAGTGGAAATGGCAGCTTCCAAATCCAATCCAAGTGCACCAAAAATACAAAAAAATAGCATTCAACCCCAACTACACAAAAAATAACAGCGTCATTTAAAAAAGCGAATTTTTAGAAATTTAAATTAGATTATTTGCAATGAAAAACGATAATAAGAGGGTGCATAAAAAATTTAAAAAGTAAAATCAAGGTTGCTGTCCCATTATGTAAAAACCCCTTACATTGTTTCATGGGCATGGAAATCATAGCAGAATGGCAAAAGAAGAAGGAAAATGTAGATAGGCAAAGAGGCAAGCAAGCATGCCTTAATGTATGGAAAAATTCATAACATGGGGGTATTTGAGAACATAACTGTGAATGGAAGATGAGAAGTTTGTTTGGCTGCTTTTGCAAATGATCTTGAACATTTGATCCACTGAAAAAAATTTGCTGGTGATGATGAAGGTTGTTTGGCCCTCGATCCCTCCGTGAAGATGACTAGAAGCTCGGGAATTGCTTGAAACTAATCCTTCTGACACTCTGGGTGTCAGTGAACTGATGTGCTGTTTGAACTTCGTCACGGTTGGCCTCCCAAATGTGGGGGGGGGGAGGGGGAAAGGTCGGGGTGTTGTTGCTAAGGGGAGGACCCGAGGTCTCACTTTTTTACTCACGAAAACTCATGAATATGTGAAATGGAGGATGCATTTGCAAGGGGTAACAGGCTTGAAGAAATAGGAGATAATGACTTTAAATTTCGGGGGCCTTTCGTTTTTTTCTTGTTCCATTTTTATTGCATTATTTTTGGTAGTTGTACGCTGTTGTCGATGATGCTTTTCTGTGCTTGATTGAGGTTGATTAGCTCATGAAAATGTGAAATGGAAGATGCATTTGCAAGGTGTAACAGGCTTGAAGAAAAAGGAGACGATGAGTTTAAATTTCGGAGGCCTTTCCTTTACTTTTATTGCATTCTTTTTGGTACTTGTATGCTATTGTTGATGATGCCTTTCTTGATTGAGGTTGATTAGCAGCTTCTGATTAAATACCAAGGATTAATATGACAGGTCAATGAAAAGCACTATGCCAGAGTCCAGACACAAGGACATATGTTTCTAATATTTTTACTGATTAGTCAAATTCCATCATGTTCATATTTTCTTTCATTGACTTGGACCAGGGTTCAGGTTTATGTGGTATGCTTATTCTGCAGGCAAGATAATGACTTTCTTTGGGTTAAGAGAACCTTAATTTTTTGGTGTTGTTGAAACAGGAAGACTATGTGATGCCATTGTTAAGTTCACCTCTTGTAAACAGTGATGCATTTGAAACTATGGTGAAATTAGCCAGATGTGTTGCACCTCCCGTAAGGGATTTAGCCCTTGATCTTGGTGCGGCTTTAAAAATTGTAGCTACATCAAAGGCATCCATTGTAGAGGAACTGGTTTTATCTTCAGATCAAGCAAATGCTAAGAAGAAACCGGTGGCAGGAGTGTTTGAAAGAATAGTAGCTGGTTTGGTAACAGCATGTAAAGATGGTCCACTCCCTGCAGATTCCTTTACGTTCATTTTTCCGGTAATTTAGTTGAATAATCCCCAGTTCCATGACTAATTTTTGTGTTCCTAAGTTTAAGTGGTTGTAGGTACTAGTTTTTGTTTGGTGGTTTTGTTTTTGAAGTGATTTCTTTGAAGAGAAGTCTGTATTATTTTGTGAAACAGATCTTGGAACAGATTCTTTTTTCTCCCAAGAAGACAAAGGTCCATGATGATGTTTTGTGGATTCTTTCTTTGCATCTAGATCCAGTTGTGCCACTTCCTCGACTGAGGATGATTGAGGTTAGTGGTAATACAACTATTAATTTTCGAGAATTTTGTGGATAATTGTCTTGCATTATGCGATTGACATTCAATGTTGGGACCTTCAAATTTCTGTTGTGACTGATGGTTCTATGGGATTTTATTTCAGGTTCTGTACCATGTTCTTGGTAACATGCCAGCCTACCAAGCTTCAATTGGGCCTATGTTAAATGAGTTGTGCTTGGGACTTAAACCTAACGAACTGGCACCGGTATATCTCATCTTGAAATAATTTACATCTGGATACACTTAATAATGTTTCATTTGTTGTAAATATATATTCTTATTGAAGGGTGCCTAATGTAATTTTTTTTTGAATTTCAAAATATTCAATTTGAATGTGTACCAGGCACTTGGCGGAATATATTCAAAACATGCTCATGTACGGATGGCTTGCTTGAATGCAATTAGATGCACCCCAGCAGTTTCTAAGAGAGTTGTCCCTAAAAATGTTGACGTGGCAACCAGTGTTTGGATTGCATTGCATGACCCTGAAAAGGTCCCATTGTAAATATCCCTTTTCTGATCTGTTTTATTGTTATTATTTTTCTCCCTTTTGCTGTACAAAATGTGCTTATATGTAAGTTGGTATAGCATAGATGTATAAATTAAACCTTTGAATTTACCTGCTTGTTCAATTGGTAGTATTACTGTTGGTGTGGGAGGGATGCAAGTTTCATGAAAGTGCTGGTATTGAGCAAGTTAGTTTGATTGCATTGCACATGGTAGCACCGATGGTTTGGAATAATGTTGGTGGACAATCAACTATTATCAAGAGGGCAGCTAAAATGGGAGCCAGTCTCTTTTTATATTTTCTAGAATGAAATGTGCAGAGTCTGCATTATTTCTCATATCATGTTGCAGTAGTGACAAGTACATATGTGTGGACACACAGATAAGTGGGTTGTGTTGCTGAAATTGTTGCAAAGGCTATAAGGAATATTGCATACATTAGCATGATATGCTCTTTTGACGTGCATCCCCTGAGAAATTACTATATAAGTATCCTATACTGCATTAGAGGATACACCTATGTAGCCTGCGGTCTGTTTCAGGTCATGTCATAGAACTAAATATTATAAATAATGTGGATTTGAATGATTGGGAATGACCCTCAGTCATGCCCCACTCCATCATATATATATATATATATATATAGATAAGATGTACACTTCATCATCATATTTCAATATTCAACATTATTTCTTACATTAATGGATGGTATTACATAAGGAGATTCCTTGCAATTTGTATCTTTATCTGATCCACATGTCTTTGACAATCTCACCTTCAACTTGTGGTTAATGTTGGTACAGTTGATGCATAAATAGGCATGAGTCTGATACATTAGCAAAGAAAGTTTCCACAGGTTTTAATAAGAACTAATCAAACACAAGGGACCTCAGTATGGCTAGGGTAAAGCGTCACTTGTTAATTTTCGATAACAATGGTATGTTTTATGCTTGTACCAATTACTCCAATGTCCCTTTATTAGCCCAATGACAATTCCACTGTAATTTCCAGTATCAATCACATAAACCCTTAATTCACATTGACAACAACTGTAGATAGAACATAAACAATAAATGCAGAAGACAAATCAAGACAAGAGAGCACCAATATTTGGCTAAAGCCAGGGAAAAACCCCCAAAAGGGGGAAAACCCTTAATCAATTCTTCTTATTATCAAATATCAAATGTTCAGCAGAGAGAGAATATCCAATAGAGTACAACGATGAAATCCAAACCAATATCTGACTAATGAAGTCAAAGTCAAATCTGATCAGTTTGATGGAAGACTGCAATTCTGAAAAGTCAATAGCAGTCAACTTGCCCTAACCACACAACAGCCAATGGTCAATGCAGCAGTCAAACAGCTCCTCTGGAGCTTGGTCAAAGTCAAGGATACTAAGATTTCCTTGGTGGTTAAACAGCATAAAAAACAATCAACAAAATGGCGGTCAAACCAGGTCAAATGGTGAAGTCACCCCGTGGTCAAAACAGTCCCTCAAACCTTTGGTCAAACCCAGTCAAACAGCTCCTCCTGCCTCGCTTTCTGTGCCAAACAATGCGACCTGCTAGGATAGATCCTTTCTTGGTCAAAGCACAGTCAAACAGTTCCTCAAAGTCCAAAAGTCAATGCTGGTCAAAGTCTCCTTAGAACAGAAAGTGAACGCAGGGCAAAACAGCTCCAAAAACTGGCATGTGTGGAAGAATAGCTGCATCAGACGTATGAACCAATCAGATGAGGAGAGAGAATGATGTGTGAATGAATGTGCCAAATGAGGTTGAGGGTCTCCTTTATTTATATGTGATGGAGGGGGATCGATTTGTCTAATAATTAATTTGACACCAAGCCGACCTTGACCAAATGTGCACCTGTGGGCTTGACATTAAAACCATATTTCTCCTTGTCCAAATTCAGTGCTTCCAGGGTCAATTTTGGTCCTCTCGAAAAGAGAAATTTTGTCTAATAATCATCTTAGGCCAATGAGCCGCCCAAAGTGGAATTTGGCCCTAGTTGCACATTTTAACACTTGTTTTTCTCATAGTCTTTTTCAAAGTCTGGTAAAGAGAGCATGTAGGCCTAGGCAGTAGGCCCACTCCATTCTTTCCCAAACAATTATAATGTTATCTAGAGAAAATCAGCAATGGATGAAGTCCATTAGTTCTTGTCACACAATCTTAAGCCAGGTATGATTAACTCAAAAAAATAATGTCATTGTTTAATAAACCAGAGCTAAATGATGCAAAAATTTTCAATAAATTAGAAAAAAACCTTTTGTTGATGCCTTTTTACAAACAGTTAGTACACAGAGCTTTGGTCAAACATTTCAAAAGCACACTGGTACACTGGCACAAAGATGAAATTAGAGGCAAACAATATTTTATTCAACTGAAGAAGATGAATTACAATGCTTGGGAAACCTGAGGCATCCTTCAACAATATAATTCTGAACACAAATAATCACCTAGGAAGGAACTTGTCCTCCGGATCATGACCTCTTCAAGGGATGGAGATCTGGGCCTTCTAAACAACATATATCACATTCAGACATGAACCCCCTGTAGCAAACAACTCTTTCATTCAATAGGAACTCAGGCCTCTGGTATACAATAACCTCCGCCAGAAATGAGACAGAGTTTGGCTCCAAATGACATCTTATAAAGTGAGTCTCGGCCTGCAATTAGGATGCTCTCGGCCTCGAAGAAATGAGAGAATTCAGTCTGCAGGAAATGCGAGGATTTGCCAACAATTCGACCCTTAGAGAATATAAAATTTTGCCCTTTGCTGAAGAGATAATCTGAGTCACGAAATCTTCAATAATCCACGTCCTGGAATGATATTTAAACTTCAGGTTCACTGACAAATACGCCCCCAAGGTTGAAAGAACTGACTGCTGAAGATAAGGGAAATTTGGCCTTCTAAAAATAATTACAATCCACTGAACTCGTGCCCTTCTGATTGAGGAACTCAACCCTTCCAAAAATTGGAATCTCAACTCAATTGATTTCAGAGATTGAACCCTTCTTTAATTGTCTGTCAGGTGTAAACGAACAAGAACAACCCTCAACAAAATTGTCCTCAATAGCTTTCCAACTCGGCCTCAATGAAACATCAATTTTGGCCTCAGGTTTGTGAAGTGAATTCAACCCTTGATGAGTGGCCAATTTGTCCTTCAAACCTGCCTCCAACAAGATAAATCTCTTGCGAGCACATCCTGGTCTTGGCCTCTTGAGAGAATAATGATGATATCTGAAACAACTAGGCCTCCTCAGGGAAAGCCTCCTCTTGCAATGAAACAATAAATTTCTCCAATTTTCCCTGCAACAAAATTAGCAATGAAATTTGAATAATATATGAATTCCAACTAGGGTGGCAAAGGTGTCCACCAAAATTGGATAGAAGCTAGCTAGGGTGGGAATGAAATACACTGAAACTAGTGTGAGGATCTCAAACCCTCGGTCTGAAACTCGCTTGAGCTCCACTCTAATGACAATGAGAAATCACAAGATAGAATGATCAAGAATGGCTTCCTCTTATTCTTTTATAAGACTTCATAGGACTTTCTCCATCCTTCTAGAACTAGTTCTTTCATTATTTAATGACGAGCCACTTGTTTTCCCAAGTAACTTTTGTTGCCTTTTCATTAATAATCATTTTCCCCTTTTTATTAATACTAATAATATCAAAATGGGGTAAATCTCCCATGGTCTCGTGCAGAAGTGATGGGGGACATTACTCTTTGCCAAGACATTATATGAAACCTTGAGTAGTTCTATGGGCTTCCAATTGGAAACTAGTCAGGGCTGCCAAGTTTGGGTACAAACTTCATATAGACCTCTGTTGATATACTCCCCAAATGGTTTCCATGTAGACATATAGCTTGTTAGGCTTGACAAAATTTGTCGTGGTCTTATAGAATTCACATGGGAAGGTGTCAAGTTCTGGAAATTTGTTATCAATAGCCGTCTATCTCCATTAAGCAACTTCCATCTCATCCAAGGTCAACTTCTAGTAATCCTTCTAGTAATGAGTTGGTCAATTCTAAAATTCTTATAAGCACTCATCAAGAGCTTCTAGATGGACAATATGGTTCAATGTCAAGGCATGCCTACATAGCCATTGTATGCTCTTTAGTATTCACTTGAGATAGGAAAACAATCTTGTAGTGGCCCCCAATTTCCTTCTAGCTATCTTCTTACTTGGTAATGCTACCTTTGAGTAACATGAGTATCGCAAGATTTTTAGCTTCTTCTTTGGAGGCCAAAGCCTTGAGAAGGGCTTTATTGACCAATCCTTTGACTAGATTTGGTGCAATATAACTTCCAACCAGTTTTCTACTAAATCCACTATAAATGACTTGGATGGTCGGTTTTAGAATTCCTCATTAAAGCACTGACCTAGATGTTCTAGTTAAGTTGTTTCAGTTCATTCTCAACAGCGTTGTAGTACTCATTATTGATGTAAGCTATTTGCAAAAGCATTGCGACCTAGTGGACCCGGTGGATAATATCTCTACATGGCCATATGTTATTTAATATTCGCTTGATCCTTTGACTAGATTTGGTGCAATGTAATTCACAACTAGCTTGCTCTAGCATGATGAACTTAATCCTTTTTTCATGCGTTGATTGGTCGCTTTTAGATTTTTTCATTAAAAGCATTAATTTAGAGCTTCTAGTTAACTTATTTTAGTTCATTCTCAATAGCTTTGTGGTGCTTGTACTTGATGGAATTTTTTTGCAAGTGCGCTGTGAACTAGAGTAGTATCTCCCCTTGGATTCACGGTAAACTATAGATCCTTTTGATAGAGTTCACACAATGAATGAATTACATGTGTGAAATATTAAGTAGGAAGCTATTCTTTTAATGTTCATTCTTATAACTATCTAAGAAATGGTAAAGAAAATGGGTTGTTGGTCAGAGAGAGATATCTCCCACATGACTTTTGCTGAGCTACCTTTGATATAATTGAAAGGGAAGGTCTTTGAGAGTATAGCTCTATCAAGCCTCTCTAAAACTTTGTATGTTCCATTCCAAAAATTCGACCATGGGAGCCAAAGCTATGAGGAAACACTATTAGTTTTCTTGTGAACCTAACACTTGGTATTTAATTCTTAGGAGAAAACTTAGTGAATAAACACGCAACTAGGTTCCTAACAAGTATTCAATGGAAGCAAAATTACACAACCAATCTCAATCACAATGACACAAGCATATTTCTTCTCATTGTTGCTCAAATTGGACACGTGAATGTGACAATGCTTAGGGCAGGCGCTGTCACTTTGATCGCGACCTTCTTCGTTTAAGCTGTCTCCCAACAACAAGCTAAGGGGGGTAGTCCCTATGGATGAAACAATGACTTCGGGAGACACAACTAAATGGCCTAGCAACTTGGTTGAAGATAATTGGCAAGTTTAATTATTTAGCACAACTTGATTAGATTTGTCGAAGTTATCAATTAGAGTCCAGTGCCTTGGGAGTCAATTTACTTGCACAATATAGATTAATTTCTATGTTGCACGAGTTTCTGGGACGTGGGAACCTTGGGAACTTGGGTATGGGTGTCTGGAACGGCTAGAGGTTTCCCCAAAATTTACTGGAAACAACTAATCGGGAGCGGTAATATTATATAATAAAAAAATAAAAAATATAAGAATAAAAAAATAATTTTTTAATTATATAATTTATATAATAATCAAAATTTAATATTGATCAAAATATTCAGATATTAAAATCAATTTAAATATTATAAATAATAAATCTATAATCTTCTTATATATAAGATATATTCTCTGGTGTTTCTCTCCTCTGAGTCTCTCCCTTATATATATATATAAAATGTCAAGTTCATTATCAGTTCTCTGACATGTTTCTCTAGTTGTTCCTATGAGAAAAAAACAACTCTAATGTTTAAGCATTGACTACCACATACAATATACACACACAATCTTCTGTGATATATATACATAAACAACAAAAGAAATACTCATCAGCATGACATCCTAGATATTGCCCTTACGTCGAGGGGCCACACACTTCCTCAACCCATCAAGGGATTGCTCAATTAAGGATATTGATGTTAAGGATGTGAAGGTTTATGAATCTAACAAATCAAAAATCCTACTGCAGTAAACTAATTTGCATTACCTACTTGTATTCTTCATTTTAACAAGTTATTTTCAGAAATATTCAGAAAATATTAATGCAAATACACTGCAACCTACACCAATATACAGATCAAGTACTGAAAAAATAAATGAGACAAGCACACAAAGGATACACTTATTTTTGGACTAAACGTCCTTGGAAAAACCTAGTGTGGGAAAACCGATGCAACAAATATGAGGGTTTTATTATTAAGCAGATTTTTGAATACAATTAGGGTGCCAAATCTGGCTCACCCAATAGAGAATAAACCCGACAGAAGTACCTCTATCCGAGGATAGATATTTTTGCAGATCCAGCAACTGGATGAACAAACCCCACTGGTGATTGCGTTGTCCCCAGTGCTGTGCAGCAATGGCTGCTTCTAGCTCTGCGCTGGAACTGCGTCACCCTCCCAGTGAGCCTTCCCAACTCAGAAGTCGATCTGCTGAACTGATGCCCGATCTGCCTCACAGAAACCCCAACGCTGCCTCTAAGTGATTGCGTCAGCCCTCCAGCCTCTGCGTCACCCTTTCTGGAGCCGCGCTGTCTCTCCTTTGTGCTGCGTTGCCTCTATGCTATCTATTCTCGAACTTGGACGGAAGTCCCTTTGCTGAATTGCCCCTCTCTGCACTAGAAGCTTACTTCGAAATTCTCAGCAAACCACGCCCCATAATTTCGATCTAGCTCAACTGCTGCTCTCATTGTGTGTGTCCTCCAACTGACCCCAAGTCTTCCTTTATACTTTTCCTGTTGAGAAATCAACGACCGTGATCTAATCTCTAATCAACGGCTAAGGTTAAATTAGACTTGATCCTCGTCACTTAGAAGCTTCTCACCAATATTTACATTAATTCGCTTTAATTATTTTAATTTCCTAAATTTTAACTTAGGCATCATTAAAAATAGTTAATTATTTGAATAACATGCACTCTGGGTGGAATTTCTCCAAACGATTTCTGGCTCTTGGAGATCTCATGTGTTCTAGCCAATGTTGCACGAAGCAGGAACGCTTTTTGGAAGTGGGGACGCGGAAGCGTCATTTTCCAAGAGTCTAGGAAGCGAAGCGTCTGTTATATATATATATATATACATATTTTTTATTTTTTTGCATTTATACTCAAAACAAACATCCCAAATACCAAATTAGTTGTAGAAGACATGAAAACATGCATATTTTTGCATAAATCAAGATAGATATGGCATCCATGATTCCATTGTAGTTACTCATATGTACATCAACCATCTATATTCTAGCAATTACAAACATACATCAAATTTTTAAGCATATTATAAAACATAAAACATAAAACATTTAAGCATATTATAAAACATAACACAGAGAATATTATGATTTATCTAGCAAGTAAGCAATTGTCAACATTTGTCATGTCCAAAATTCAAATAATAATGTTTACAAAATATGTCACTTGGTCACCGCCAAGACAAAAAATGTTCAAATTCACAAGCCCACAAGTCTAATGATTAATCTATGACAAAAGTAGTAAATTGTGAATATATCTACTAATCTCTCCTCCTTCCACCACGAAGAGAACGTGGCGGCGGGCCTCCACGTGGTGGCAATGAAGAAGATGCTGCTGGCAATGAAGAAGATGCTGCCTGTGGAAGTTGTGGCAGTGGCACTGAAACTGATGAAGATGATTTCCCTGCTGTTGGTGTTGAACCATGGAACCTAGGAACTAGGGGACCAGATCGGGGTGGAATCTCAACACGATCATCATCCTCCTAGAATCGCTCAAAAAATTCATGCAAAAAAAAATACTAGTTAACAAAAAAATAAAAACATGAATTAGAGAAATGCTTTATAAGGAAAATTCATACCACAATGGACATACCTTGATAAAAGCATCCTCTAATTGCTCTAATTGCAACACTCCATCCTCCAAATTGGGCTCCTCTGAATTCTTGTCCCGAATCAACAGGTCTTTATTAGTCTTTGCATCTTCACAGTAATGGGACAACAATCACAAGTTGTAATGAACATAAACCAAGTTCTCTGCCCAGTCTAAACTCAACTTGTTCCTTTTGACACTGTGGATGAAAGAACAAGAGCTCCAACACCTGTCTACAGAAGAAGTGTTTACCACCTGTGATAGCACCCGCAATGCCAAAGTCTGTAGAAGTGGAGTAGCCCCTCCATGCATGTTCTACCACTCAAGAGAAGAAAAAGTCTCTTGATCTCTAATTGCATACATGCTCCCAAATGGACTAGTGTTAAGCTTATAGTTGTTCAACTGTCTCCGTACCATGGCAGCCTCCTCCTCATCAGGGATTAATTTACTCAATGCAGCCATATATTTTTTGTGAACCTCTTGATTTTGGTGTGATTTTCTCCTACTTCCACCCCCAGGTGCTGGTGTTGAAAGCCATGATGGATGATAGTATTTAGGTGTCAAAACATATGCTAATGCATGCAATGGAACATTTAGCATTTCCCATCGGTTTCCCACCTCTGCACGAATATAATTGTACAAGGTGATATCTCTAGGCTCAACAATGTCTTTAATTTGCCCCAACATGCTATCCATTTGGTCATACACCTCCCCAATTATTGGTCGATCTGAATCTCCAAACTTGATTATGTAATAAATTGGTTTGGTGAATTGCAAAACATATTTAACCTGTGACCAAAAGTACATGTCAAGAATAGTGTCCTTGGCTGCGTTAGCAGCATCTCTGTTAGTGTCATCCCATGTTTCAGCACACACCAAATTAGTTAAAGCTTGTCTCACCTACACTAGCCGCTTAAAGGTGAGGTAGTAACTGGCAAATCTTGTCTTTGAAAATTTAAGCAATTGCAACTTGGAGTAAGTGCCATAGAAGTAGTTTACCCTTGTATGCCTTGTCATGAATTTAATGAGTTGCTTCCCTCTCCTGTAAAGCTCAGTAATCCACCCACATTCTTTATGCTTCACAATATCATGCATCAAAAGGTTCAATTTGTGAACAAGGCACCCAGACCAAAAGATGTGTGGATGAGCATGCTCAGTAATTTTTCTTGTTGCCTTACAATTTGCTGCATTATCTGTGATCACTTGAACCACATTATTTGGACCAACATCTTTGATTGATTGCAATAGGAGATCTATAATGTTTTGTGCAGATGCACTGATGGAGGAGGAGTTATGACATGTAATAAATACTGCACCACTAGCAGAAACACCAAGAACATTTATCAAATGTCGGTTTTTAATATTTGTCCACCCATCTGATACAATGGATACCCCAGAATCTACCCACTCATTTGTAAAACGTGTCAAAGCTCTTTGAACTTAGCTTTTTCTCTTTCTAATAACACTGTTCTAGCTTTCTCATAGTTGGGGGCCTTGTATTCTTTTGGGGCTTCATTGATGGCCTTTACCATTTCATGCCAATAAGGAGAGCGAAGCACATTGAATGGTACATCGTAAGCACAAAGAAAATGGACTATCTTTCCATCCACATCATCCCTCCCAGCAACATTAAGGAAATCCCCTATTGTTCTTCTACCTCTAGAGCTTTCAGAAGTACCATAAGGAGATGAGTTACCAAATCTAGAGGTTGCACTTGATTCATAATGAGTTTTTTGTTTCTTGTTTTTTTGTTGTGCAACCTCCTCTATTTGGATGTTTTTTCTTTTTTGTTCAGATGAAATGTTTGGGCAAATTTGTATCCCCACAGGACCCTTTTTATGATCACTGTCCAACACCCCACAAAGATGCCGCCTCACACGGGTATATGAACCACTAAATGGTTTTCCTCCATGACAACCATGAGCGCACAAAAATTTGTAGCTTCCACCACCCTTTCCCCCTTAAAGTTTGGTCACATAGTTCCACAAGGGTGTTAATGCATCTTTCCCCTCTAGTGTTTTAGTTTCCCCTTTAGGTTCAACATCATCCCCTTCCTCCTCATCATACATTGTGTCACTCATATTGGACCACTGTCCTCTTGTGCTTCTTCCCTTCTATTCCTACTCCCCCTTACCATCATTAAAACCAAAAGTGGAATGAATATGATACATAGAAGCCAAAAGAACACCATCTTGGAATATGGATATAGGTGGTGGACAACCTGCAAGTAAAGGAGCAAGTAGAAACAATGGGAAAGAGTAGGAGAGGGAGGAGAAAAATACAAAAAGAATGTCAAAAAATTAAGGGAGTTTGGGGCTTGCACTTACCTCTCTAGCTTTTGTAGATGAAGTCCTCCAAGCTCCTGCTCCAAGCTCCTCCTCTTTCACTCCTCCAAGCTCTCCTCTCTTCTCCAACTCTCATAAACTCAAAGTGAGTAAACGAGGGATGAATGGGGGCTTTATTCCCTTCATTCCTCACCCTAAACCAAGGTGGACCCACTTCCAACAAACAAACTCACCAAAAAAAAAAAAAAAACCGATTTTTTTAGGCCGTGCGACGCACTTTTCCGAAGCATGTACGGAATTGTACGGGCACTGTACGATTCAGCCTCTGAAGCGTCGCACTTCATATGGTCGAAGCGTCGTATGAAATGCGCTTCAAAGATTCCGAAATGCGTTTCAGAGGGACGCTTCCAGAATTTCCAGGAAGCGTCATTATCAGTCTGAAACGCGTTTCAGAATTTTGGAAGCGCGTTTCGGGAGGCGCTTCCTGGATGCATCCGTACGAACCTCGCTTCGGGGGTTAGATCCGCGGGGGGGGAACGTTTCCTGCAACATTGGTTCTAGCCCCTCCACAAAATTTTGGAGCTCGAGCACATCCGATGCTACCCAAAAATCAACAAAGGATGTCTTTGGCCTTTCTTCTAGCGAAGATTTCAACATAGGCCCATGTTTTGTGGGCAGTTCAACATATTTATCTACAAGTTTTGTATTCCCCAACCTCAGGGAATGTCCAAACTCCAAAAAAAAATAGTTTTCAAAGCTTCTAGAACTTTCCCCAACTCCCATTGCAACTCCCTTTGAAAAGGTAACGTTCCCATATAGTTCCAAAGCTCTTGGGAGCGTGGGAACCATTGGAACGGGTTTCCCACCTCTCAAGAGTGGTTTTGGTATAACAAAGATTAATTTCCAAGTTATTGGATGAACAATTGCTACTAGGATGAAAACTATCCTATAGGAGATGTGATACCTAGAACTAAGTGAAATGCAAACTCTTGGTTAATTTTAGATTAAATGCCTATTCTAAGTGAGCGCTCTCTCTCATCTGTTTTGAAGTTAGTCTCAAATGTAGGTTGTGGAGAGAAACCCAGCGGAAGAAGGTTGTGGCCTTATTAGCGATACCTACCTTGGGGTTCTAACCAGTGTTGATAATATCGGTATCGGCAAAATATTGAAGAGGGTCCAGAAAACATCTTATTAGCAATATCGGCGAAATTATCGGCAAATATCAACAAGCATAAAAAAGTAATTTTTTTCTTGAGATTTTTAAAAATAGCCGATATTTTGCCGATATCGCGCTATTTTCATAACAGAAAATATCGCGATATTTTTGCGATGATATATCGTTTTGCCGAAAATATCACGATATTTTCAAATATCGCCAATATTATCAACAGTGGTTCTAACCACCCAAATTCCTCCAGCGTTGTAGGGATTATGGCCCTGATGATGACAGGGTCACCGTGTTAACGACAAGTAAGGGTCTAAACTTCGCAAGCTGGGTGAGAAAGCTGGTCCTATCTTCTTTCAACCAAACTTATGCGTGGAGGTGAATTAATTAATGCACATCTAATCGTAAAATGGAGTGCGAGTTATAAGTGATTGCCTTAAATGAGATTATCAAATGGTCTCTTAATTACTTCAAGTTAAATTTCTTAGGATTAGATGCGTTATGATGTTCAATACAAAGTACTTAGAGAGCAATATTAGGAATAATCTCATTTAAAACAATGTGCTAATGAAACAAGATCACTATTGTGCCAAATAGAAATTACTTCAAGATCTATCCTATGTAACCGGATTTGTCCAAACCCCTTGTCGAATCTGAATCCTGCGATTTGGATACGATTTGACAGGGATTCAAATCCCAAAACAGGATTCAATGTGTCCGTACAGGATTCGTACAAATCCCGTACGAGCACATCGAATCCCGATTCTGGGATTTGAATCCCAAAAATATGACTTCCGCGGGTTAAAAACACGCTGTTCTTTTTCTTATTCACCTTAAGGTATCAACCCAAGATTGACCCAAATCATAGGAAAGGTTAGTAAGAGGTTTGGTCAGAAGGAATATGCATTTTTTGGTTGTTCAGACTTCAGAGTCCAGACCACTACAAACTCCTTCCATTAAGTGCTTTTGGTTTTTGAAGTTTGAAGAGGAATATGCCTAGAGGCTAAAAGATAAAATCTACTAAGTCGCAACTCTCAAGGCACTGTATTGCAAAGTCCAATGATTTTAGTACCATAAATTAGGCAAACAAGCTTAGAGGATGCATAAGAATGTAATTGTGAGACTATTACTCTTGACCATGCCTCAATTGCAAGAAAAATAAATGAGACACCCCTCCCAAACCTTGAACATTGGAAAATTTCCTACAATAACTTACCTTGAATCCACAAGGCTAGGGCAACTTAATAGCATGCTTCCTATAATTATATTTTCTATAAACATGCACGATACTTCTTATCATTTGAATTGTAGGTGAATAGGAAAAACACATTCTTATTTGTGATTAGCATATGCAGTGGATCATCAGCTGCATAAATGAGTAGAGATATAGCGCGATCAATAATTGCAGCAAAGAGATTTTAATGAGCACAAATAGGATAGCTGCAACCTATTACCATGCAGATATGTGGATTGCAAGCAAAATATAAAAGATAAAGTTGCAATCAAGACTAGCTATGCTGCAAGCGTGAAATTACCAAGCACCCTGGTTACATTAGTTGCAAATATAGAGCAACTTATAGTAATGCAAACTTCAATTTTACTTATAAGCCCAATGTCAAATTCTAGATCCCACGGGAAACATACCAAATAGATCAGAATGAGTACAAGCAGTAGTAGTAAATAAGCAGTAGTAAATCTGAGTACAATTCATTGGATGCC
>APFE031317942.1:0-38248 GCA_000404065.3 Pinus taeda
GGTGCCAAACTTGATGCAAAACCTGGAACAAAACTTGGTGCAAAGGATGACACAAAACTTGGCATAAAATTTGGTGCAAAATGTGGTGCAAAACCTATTGCAATACCTGGTGGTAAACTTGGTGTAAGACGTGGTACAAAACTCGATGCAAATTTTGTGTCAAGTTTTGCACCATATTTGATAAATGGATGCAAATAGCACCAAAAATGGGATCTAGATGCAAAAAAAGAAGTAAAAAAGGATGCTAATCACAGGATTTGTTGTAGTGACTGGTTTGGGACCAGTGGTACACACTCTGAGACTAACTTTGAGTCAGTGGAGGATGATACTAGTCTAGGACTAGTGGAATTATACTCACTATGATGCTAACTTCAGGTTGGTTGAGACTGGTCTGGGACCAGTGGTACACACTCTGAGACTAACTTTGAGTCAGTATGATACATCCTCGATCATTTCATCTTCTTCATAATTCAGACAAAAGCAGAGCAGAATAGAGAAAAATAGTACCGATCAGTACAGGGTAGAACAAGACAAAGTAGAATGGGCAGAATAGAGCAGAGTAGGGTAAGGGTTAGGCTGTACAAGATAGTGCATTTGATGGATGAATAGTAACGACCGATAGATAGATTGCAGATGAAGTTCTCCCTGGTTGAGAGGGAGTGTTAAAATTGGCAACCAGGGAGAAACTTCACATGGGTCATCTTATTCATAGATGCTAATATTTTTATTAGATTCCTCTCGTCGAGAGGTGTAGGATTGATATAAAGATCATCCGATTCCGATAAGTATTCATGGAGATATGAATTTATTTTGATTATGGAATTATTATCAAGTCGACCTACAACTCATGTAGGCTCAGAAGCCCAACAGTCACATCTATTCAAACACCAACTTTGTGTATAAATGTAAGAGGACTTTTCCTCATTTTTACTCACTCATCTCATCACATCTCTCTCTCTCTACTGCGCAAAAATGAGTCTCTTGTCTACTGCGCAGAAATGGGTCTCTCTCTCACACATGTGAAGCCGGAAACTGTTGAAATTGAAGCTGCAACTGCAAAAGTAAAGATTGACCTGTGTGGCCTAGAATATCTCCTCATCTGAACTGCGTTGTAGATTCATCTGAACCTCCTCTGAAAGCTGCAACTTTTGGTGGTGGAATGAATTCAATCCGACGAATGGTTTGCAAGATATCGACTGCCCTAGTTTGAAGCCGCAAACTGCTGAAACTGAAGCTGCAATTGCAGAAGTAAAGATTGACTTGCGTGGCCTAGAACATATCCTCATCTGAACTACGTTGTAGGTTCATCTGAACCTCCTCTAAAAGCTGCAACTTTTTGTGGTGGAATGAAGTCAATCCGACGAATGGTTTGCAAGATATCGACTACCCTAGTTTGAAGTCAGAAACCGCTGAAACTAAAGCTGCAACTGCAGAAGTAAAGATTGACCTGCGTGGCCTAGAAGATCTCCTCATCTGAACTGTACTGTAGGTTCGTCTAGACCTCCTGTGGAAGCCGCAACTTTTGGTGGTGGAATGAATTCAATCCGACGGTCAGTTTGTGAGATATCGTCTGCCCTAGTTTGATAATGAAGCCGCTAATGCTGATGCTATTGATCTAGGGTTTGCTATTGCTGATATGAATCAGATTTATTGTACTATTTCTCTCTGCTGAATTATTGAAGATAAAATAATATTTGATCAAAGGGTTTCCCCACACATTGTGGGGTTTGTCCCTGGCTAGCCTCCACATCTTATGTCTCTTCCCTTGGCTTGTTTTCTATCGATCGTTTAATGTTCTACCTGCACTTTACTTTATGTACATGTGATTGCTAATCTGTGGAATATAATAAGAAAAAGAAGTAAACTGTTATAAGCATAGAACATACCATAACTTAACATATATACATTGATTTAAAGTATGTTCCTCATATGCCCATGCTTGGTATCGTATGTCTTAGGATGCTCCACATTTTCAAAAATAATGTTAAACACCAAATATTTTCCACCTTAAAAATTGGTTTTGAACTCAATGGTGACCTTCTCGTTCAAATTTCCCTCACATAATTTTGGCCTTACCAATATTAAGAAGATAAATTTTAAAATCCATTATTGGGATAAGATTTTTCAGTTATGAACTTGCATGTTTTGACTATATTAGCTTTAACATCTATTGTTGTTGTTGGGCTTTAGTTTCTTCCACCTTTCCAAACAAACCCTAATTATTCATGATCATCTCATTTTTCTTGATTTCGACATTTACACAAATGGTTTAATTAATTTTCCTTCTTGAAAGTATGTCTTGTATTGAATGTGTGAATTTTTAATGAATCTCATGAAGTGGATTTGAAGATGATTACATCTTTCCATATGGCAATTTATTCTTGAAAATTCACTCACAACTAGTTGCCATGTATCCTTCAAAACACTATCTAGTCATCCTTTTTTATTTTTATTGAACCACCCAATTTATCCATCACATAAAAAGAAACAAATATGACATAAATAAAAATATATGCTTGCATGCATGTCCACACATGTGCACACACAAATATATTTGAGAACAAATCTTGAAATCAAATACCATTTGATCATTTGACTTGGGATGTTTCAATAAAGGTGATGTCATTCCTCTCTTTCTTTCCAATATTGATAGTTCTTTTAGCCAATTCCATTTCCCATGACTTACGAAATTTTAATCCACAAGAAAGTCTGCAATAAATGTTTTGTTCATTTTAATGTGTTTCAATCCCTTTTAATATATGAAATTTAAGCAATGATGAGGACTACTTAATCTTATGGCATTCCACAAGTGTCAAATATAATTGAAACATACATGGGAGGCTCTATCAAGATTTTAAACATTTTTTTCAATGACTAGAAAAATAATAAAGTGATATAGAAGCCTCAAACCATCATTACTCATAATTACCCAAGCCAGTGTTTCACAAAATACACCCCCTTCTGCAAAATTTCAATTGATCATTACTGAAAAAAATCCCGACTCATTATATACACAAATAAATCAATTTTCAACCTATGGAGTCCTAGGATGGGGATGTCCTTAGATATAACCTAATGTTAAGATTCCAATGTAATTGATGGCTTTCCTATCCTATTCCCAGTTTTAATTTTATGGTGAATTGCAACTCACTTGCAAGAGACATTCAAGGACAAATGGGTTCTACAAGATCCAGAATTTATGTTTGCCCAAGTCCCATGTGAGCACACTACTCATAATTTCTCAAGCCAATGTTTCAAAAAATCCACCCCCTTTTGTAGAATTCGTATTAATATTTACTAAACAAAAATCGTAGCTCTGACGATCCTCATAAACCAATTTTTAATGCATGGAGTCCTAGGAATGGGGTGTTTATATTTTTCACTTGGTGCCAAGAGTTCAATATCAATGGTTTTCTCATCTAAGCCCTAGTTTGAATTTTATGGCGAGTTGCAACTCACTTCGAAGAACCATTCAAAGGCACATTTCGAATTTGGTCTAGGGGTATCAAAATCAAATTGAGTAGAAACAAATTTCGTAAACTTTAGCATTTTTTCTTGGCCAAGGTTCATGCAAGCATGTTACCCACAATTACTCATGATAATGCTTTTGAAAATGCACCCCCTATGTAAAATTTTCATTGACATTTACTAAGAAAAATCCTAGCTCCAAGTATCCTTATATAAACCCTTTTTTGTCCTATGGAATCCTATGAGGGGGGGTTACTTTACCTCTAACCAAGTGGTTGGAGTCCAACGAAATAAACTTTTTTCCCATTTGAGACTCAGTTTTAATTTTATGGTGAGTTTCAACTTGCTTCTTGGATCCATTTAGGGACATATTGTGAATTTGGTTGAAGAGTATAAAAACAAAAAACAGAAAACAAAAGAGAGAATTAATTAAAATTAAAGGACATAATTGAGATTCTACAAGGACATTAATTTAGATGTTAAATGACTAGTGAAGACACTAATAAATCAAACATCCATCAACTAAAATGGTACATAAGGAATCTAAAGAATGACTACTAATCGAAACCAAGATACATCATTTCTCTTCAAGCCTCTCTTGTTTATTTGTTTTCTAACCAATTATTTGTATTATTTATTTGGATTCTAACATCCATTTCCTGATTCCAAAAGAGATAAAAGAGAAACTAAAATAGTAAAAGAAAAATTGTGTATGTATATATAACATTCAATCAACATTTTTGTACTTATAATTTTGAATTCTACATTGCATGGGGCTAGTTTTGAGAATCGAAATTAAAATAAATGTCGAATTTTCCATAAAAGTAGAAAATTCATTTGTGGAGGACTTGTATAATGCATATGGATGGAATGGTTGTTTAGACAACATTTTCATAGTTAATTCAAATTTGAGCACACAATTATAAAATGTAAGTAAACATACTATAATGAGCTTGCATCACAAGTTGGAAATGTTTCTTGATGTATATATCGGTGGAATTTGCAAAAACATAGCTCTATGCAATTTGAAAACCCTAGTTTTATGGAATGTGAAAACCTTACCGATGTGGAATTTGATAACCCTATCTTTGTGGAATTTACAAATCCATGTGTCTGGCTAAGGCTTCTTATTTTGGTGGATTCCCTATTAAGCATTCAAAGAGTCTCACTTGTTTCATCTTGTACTATAGTATGATGGTTAAGGCTAAGTGTGAAAAACCTTGTTAATGACTAAAGAGAAGTGTGGATAATGTCATTTTTTTCTAAGAGGCCAACACAAGTTTTCTCTTTATGAACTTTTCCTAGGATGTTATCTTTGTTCATTAAATTTATGAATTTTATGAGCTAATGATCTAAAACTCAAATCCATCATTAAGAAGATTGTCTCAATCCCGTGCTCAATCCCAGGAAAACCTTGGACACTATTTCTTTAGATATAAAACTCAAATCCATCATTAAAAAGATTGTATCAATCTTGTTTTCCATCCCAAAGTATCAATTCATCCATGTACTAAAAGATCAAAATACACATGAAAAGTCATTGTCCAACAAAATAATTTTTTGTCCTTTTGGAACATTGTGTGAATTGTTCCACCCAAATCCATTTGATTCCTTAACTCATATTCCATTACTAATGAAGTGAAATGTAATAGCTAGGTGATTGAATGATGGGTCATGTTAGGGAAATTGATGACACATGGCCCAAGACCGTGGCATTCTGAAACTATTATGAATAATGCAGGGAAGATTTCCTCCACTTGAGAAGACATCCATTGGGAAATACGCTAGTGAGATCACATAAGTTTGGACTCAATTTAGGTTTGCGAGATGAGGGATAGAGCACTCAACATGTGGGATAGAGCACTCAATATTGCCTACAAGTGTACCAAGCATGAGCTGCCTCCTTGTGATCATAGAGGGCTTTCTTGAGTCTACACACATGTGTCTCCTTGTCAAATGTATCAAATCCTTCACGTTGCTCAATGTGGATATCTTTCTCAACCATTCCATTAAGGAAGGCAGTATTAACATCCATTTGGTGGATATTCCACCCAAAATGTGCTTCCAATGTTAGTATGGTCTTGATAGAAGTGTATATTGTCTTAGGGGAAAATATCTCCTCATAATAAACTCCCTCCACATAATAGAACCCTTTGGCAACAAATCTAACCTTTTACTTCTCAACACTGCCATCAATTGCATGTTTCACTGTATACACCCATAGGGAGCCAATAACAAATTTCCCTCAAGTCTGGACACAACCTCCCAAGAATCATTCTTCATGATGGAGTCATACTCCTCCACCATGGTATTTAACCACACTTGCTGGAAACTTCCTCCTTAAATGAAGAAGGTTCATAATCAATCAATTTTGTTAAGAGTGCCATATATCTAGTATATCTGTCTGGTGATCTCCTTTTTTCTGCACAAGGATCTAGGAGCTCCAACCTGATCCCGAGCTTCCTGCACCAACCTACATGCCTCCCTAGTTCTCTTTGTTCCTTATCTGGAAGGCTCTGTGTGAGTGGATTCCTACACTGGACTTTCTCTCTGCTCCTCCACATGTGGCTACTCCAAAACATGTTGTCGATCTAACTAGGGCTCCTCCTTTGGAGCTAGAAGCTCCTCTTCTGATGGAATACTCATCTCTCACTCTAGAGATCTTATCATGGCATTATCCTCATCAAATTTGACATCTCTGCTCATCACAATCATCCCAAGTGAAGGAATATACACCCCGTAAATATGAGGTGTCTCTGTGTATCATACAACGATCCCCGTCTCTACAGTAGGCTCCATCTTTTTATGTTATCTTTGGAGACATGACAATAGATCATGGATCCAAAAGTGAAAAAGTGGGAGACATCTGGCTTGCTTCCAAATAAAGCCTCTTTAGGTGTGATCATTCCTTTTGTGAGGGTTCCTATTTTGAAAATAAACAATTACATTACATGCTTTTACCTACAAGTATAGTGGAAGTCCTTGGTCATGCAACATTTCTCTTGCAACCCTACAATGCTTCTATTTTTCTTCTCTGTCACCCCATTTTGTTGTGTGTTGTGAGGTGTAGTAAAATCCCTTCAAATACCTTCCTTGGAACATATTTATTTGAAGGCACTAGACACATACTCTCCTCCATTATCGCTTCTCAGGGATTTAATTTTCTGTCCAGTCTCATTTTCAACTAAGGCTTTGAATTCAACAAACCTTGAATAAACATCACCTTTACTTTTCATAAAATAGATCCAACATTTGCAGGAAAAATCATCTACAAAGATCACATAATAAATTTTCTTTGCAACTAAGAATGTAGAAAATGATCCACACACATTTGAGTGAACTCGCTCCAAGATGGCTCCAACTCTACTATCTCAGCCATGGAAGGAGGATTTAACATATTTTACATGAGTGCATCCCTTGCAAGCATCCTGTTAATCAAAGATGCATTTTGGAAGTCTAGTGGTTATATATTGCATTACTTTCAAAGCTCCATGGTGTAGGTGTCCCATGCACCTATGCCAGAGCTCTCCAACATCTTGTACCTAAACATTTTCTACCTTATTGCACAATGCAACACACTTATCCACCTCTAGCTTGTAGATATTTTTAATCCAAACACTAATTTTTTCTACTTGTCCAATAACAACATGCTTCAGATAATATTTCTCCTTACTTAACACCACATTATATCCAATATCTTTAAGTACAACCACAAAAACTAAATTTTTCTTCATACCAGGCACATACATTACATTCTTTAGGTCAATATGAGAGAATTCCCCTTAAAGGTGACAGTGTCAATCCCTTTGGTATTATACCTCCTATCATCTCCATGTTCTATGTGTAATTGTAGGTCCTTCTCCTCTAGGCCGATGAAGAACTCCTTATTTCCTGTCATATGAAAAGGAAGAACCAAAATCTAAGTACCATACACTTCCTCATATAGTACTTCCCATGCATGCAATGAGGGTGAAATACAACTCGAATTGTCATGTGATAGCATCACCTCTTGCTGCTCCTGCAAAATTCTTATTGGATTTCTTGTGTTCCATTGTGTCCATATTCATGGCAGTAAAAAAAATTAATTTTACTGAGGTCTTTCTTCTTGCCATGGTTCTGGCTATATTTTTCCTTGCCTTCAACCTTCTTACCTTTGGATTTCTTTCCTTTTCCTTCAAAAGAAAAGTTTTCTTCCTCATCAGTTTTAGATGTGAAACCTTCTCTAGTGTTTCTTTTAATCTCGCCCTACACCAAATCAGACCATTTCTCTCCCATTCTGCGAGCTTGTCTCTCCCAATAACTGAATCTTGATAGTTTTTTCGATTTTAGAAGGCCAAGGAGTGCTAAGATCACAAGTTTAGATGATGGCACATTTTTTCCAACTCCCCCAAGTTCATCTCTCACCTGAGTGAATTTTGATAGGAATTGAACAACAATTTCATTTTTACCCTTATAAATGTTCGTCAACTTATCTCTTAATGCCAATTTATTGGCATCATTGTTTCTTTGCAATAGATTTAGGAGATTTTTCCACATTGCAAATGCAGTCCCCTTGCCATGCAAATTCAAAACCACATGATCTCTAACTCCCTACAGGATAATACTCTTTGCCCTTTGTTGTGTCTTTCTTCCATTGTGCTAGTTGCTGAGAATTTGATGTTGTTGGTTTCAGAATATTAGTTTGTCTATACTCCAGTACTCCATTGTCATCCAACACAACTTCCATCCTTTCTTTCCAAGCACATAATTTTGAAGTGCTCTCCAATTCATACTCAAGCCTTAATCCATTGAAATACGTTTTTGCCACACTGAAGAAAATAAATAGACACAAATTTTCTATATAATATATTTCCTGTCTAATAATGAATACAGAGGGAAAAAAAAATAGACACAAATTTCTTCTACTCAATGTACTGAAAGGAAAACATACAATAGAAATACATGCTATATTCAATCACAATGAACATATTATGTTTACTGGGGAACCTAACGAGGAAAAAACTCTCCTCTCTTTGTATTATATCATATGAGAAAATTGATCTATTACAATGACAACTTCAATCCTTGAAGCTCAACCTGCACTACAATATTGATATCTTCCTCTTGAGTTTTCTCTAGAGAATATTTAGCCAAATCTAAGCTTCCTTCTCCTCCTATTCCCTTGCACAATTAGTAAGAAAATTAGCTCCTTAAAAATAAGAAAAGATACTATTTTCTTTCACAATTACCAATAGAAAAGCCTCACCTGCACTCACTAGTATACAATAATGATTACATTGATTCCCTTTTCCTCCACTCAACTAGGCAATTCACATTCCACGCATGACTAGGTCTAGTTTTAGGAAATTAAATAGTCAAATGAGAGCTCAGTGAGCTAATAATAGTTACAACTAATCAACTGAACTCCTACTGACTCTATTCCATACTAGGACTCAGATAATTGTGTTTCGCTAACTATAACTCCACTAGATTTCTAGATCTTATCAATCAACTCATGGAAAACACGATTTATTTCCCATAAACTCAAATTGACTAACTTAACTAAGTGACACTGCCATGTCACTCCTGCTGTCTACAACTCCATTTGTTGATGTGGAAATTTGAATTTCTCCATTTGTCTAAAGCACAAGTCAAATGAAGCCTTTTCTTACTACAATTTAACAGTGGCGGTGAATGGGATGATTGTGAAACAATGGAATGGGATGATATATCACTTTTAGTATACTAAAATGTAATTTTTGAAACAATCTTACTAGAGGAGGGTGAATCAACCATTTCAATATATTATGGAAATATCTCTAATCTTATACAATGAGGTATAGATATTTCACATTGTATTTGAGTTTCATTTTTGTTTTTTATTTAACTATGTGATTAAGTCCTAGAAATGTTCATTTTACCACAAATTACATTTTTTTAGGACACATATATGTAGTTGTTTCCCAAAATAGAATGAATGTGGCACTAATTATTAGTTGACATGATGAATGCAAGGGAAGAAATTTCTCAATACATCATTAACTTGTGATGAAGCCAATGAATTTCCAACTAGGTCAATGTTATTAAAGGGTGAATATCTTCCACTAGATGGAAAATAGGGAAAGATTGATGGTATGTATTCATGGATTATAGACTATGTGTAGTGGTGTATTGTTATACCCACTTAGTCATTGGTACAAAATTTCAACTACAAAACATGTCTACGAGGATCTCGCACAAGGTATGCTACTTCATATCTCATTCATAACATGAGATACTAATGGATACAATTAACAAAATAAATGATCTAGACAAATTACTTTAATGAAATAAGAGAGTTATACAAAAGAGGTAGAATGGAATGCTCAACACTATCTTCTATTTTGAGTATGTGGATTGTTGTGCAATTAATTTCAAAGCATATATGTTACTTATGAATAATTTTTTCTAATGCATTTACATATGACTAAGATTGTTTTAATGCATGGTTTTGACAGTTTCCCTTCTCTATAGCCAAGTTATGTAAATTGATTTTAGGCATTTTTGTTTGAATTCCATTTTCTTACTCTTTCAAATGTTGCAATGAAATATAGTGCTGAGTTTGGAGTCACAAAGGAGGGAAACACCTTCATGACTGATTGTATCATCTATGGTAGGTTCTATTAGATTTAATTTTAAATTATCATTTTGTAAAGGGTGATAATTCACTGAAAAAATCATAATGAGAATATTTTTTCTTTTTGTAACCTTCAAAGAGACAAGGCATGCCCAAAAAGAAAAATCTTGAGCTCGTTCTTCTCTTAGTAGAAGAAATATTGACAATATCCAGATGCAAATGATGGTAGTGAGTGGAAGTTCTTAATGAGTCACCATTGAGAGACATTTTGTGTATTGGAGCCATTATGGGATTTTTTGTTCCATTATGTACAAATGAGACAATTTTGAGTGTGTGTGTGTGTATTCCGTGGTACATGTTCTATGAATTGAAGCATTTGTTTATTTGATGTCAAATTTTTATATTACTAGTTTGAATTTGCATATATGTTAATTTAATGTTTTGAAATTTAAAGTTTTAAAATTTATGGTAGATTTAATTCTGATTGTTGAGGAAGATTAATTAGTATAGGTTGTTGTTGTTGAAGAATATGCATGACCCTTTGGGATTTCATAAAAATTCCAAATAAAAAACCACCAAATCAGTAGAGATTGGTGCAAAAGTCATGGTATCCTTTTGATAATAACATCCCTACTTATCGACATGAATGAGTTCCCATCTTTCGTCTTCATTAGATTCATGTATACATTGATTTAAAGTATGTTCCTCATATGCCCATACTTGGGATCATATGTCTTAGGATGCTCCACATTTCCAAAAATTAAGTCAAACGCCAAATATTTTCCACCATAAAAATTGGTTTTGAACTCAATGGTGACCTTCTCGTTCAAATTTCCCTCATATAATTTTTGCCTTACCAATATTAAAAAGATAAACTTTAAAATGCATTATTGGGATAAGATTTTCAGTTATGAGCTTGCATGGTTTGACTATATTAGCTTTAACATCTACTGTTGTTGTTGGACCTTAGTTTCTTCCACCTTTCCAAACAAACCCTAATTATTCATGATCATCTCATTTGTCTTGATTTCCACATTTACAAAAATAGTTTAATTAATTTTCCTTCTTGAAAGTATGTTTGAAAGTATGTCTTGTATTGAATGTGTGAATTTTTAATGAATCTCATGAAGTGGATTTGAAGATGTTTACATTTTTCCATATGGCGATTTATTCTTGAAAATTCACTCACAACTAGTTGCCATGTATCCTTCAAAACACTATCTAGTCATCCTTTTTCATTTTTATTGAACCATCCAATTTATCCATCACATAAAAAGAAACAAATATGACATAAATCAAAAAATATGCTTGCATGCATGTCCACACATGTGCACACACAAATATATTTGAGAACGAATCTTGAAATAAAATATCATTTGATCATTTGACTTGAGATGTTTCAATAAAGGTGATGTCATTCCTCTCTTTTTTTCCAATATTGATAGTTCTTTTAGCCAATTCCATTCCCCATGACTTGCAAAATGTTAATCCACAAGAAAGTCTGCAATAAATGTTCTATTCATTTTAATGTGTTTCAATCCCTTTTAACATTTGAAATTTAACCAATGGTAAGGACTACTTAATCTTATGGAATTCCACAAATTTGTCAAATATAATTGAAACATACATGGGAGGCTCTCTCAAGATTTTAAACATTTTTTTCAATGACTAGAAAAATAATAAAGTGATATAAAAGCCTCAAACCATCATTACTAATAATTACCCAAGCCAGTGTTTTACAAAATACACCCCCTTCTGCAAAATTTCAATTGATCGTTACTAAACAAAATCCTGACTCTTTATATACACAAATAAATCAATTTTCAACCTATGGAGTCCTAGGATGGGGATGTCCTTAGATATAACCTAATTTTAATATTCCAATGTAATTGATGGCTTTCCTATTCTATTCCCAGTTTTAATTTTATGGTGAATGCAACTCACTTGCAAGAGACATTCAGGGACAAATTGTGAATTTGGTCTTAGGGTCTAAAAATTAAACCAAGTTGCGCAAATGAGTTCTACAAGATCCAGAATTTATGTTTGCCCAAGTCCCATGTGAGCACACTAGTCATAATTTCTCAAGCCATTGTTTCAAAAAATCCACCCCCTTTTGCAGAATTCACATTAATATTTACTAAACAAAACAGTAGCTCTGACGATCCTCAAATAAACCAATTTTTAATGCATGGCGTCCTAGGAATGGGGTGTTCATATTTTTCACTTGCTGCCAAGAGTTCAATATCAATGGTTTTCTCATCTGAGCCCTAGTTTGAATTTTATGGCAAGTTGCAACTCACTTCCAAGAACCATTCAAAGACACATTTTGAATTTGGCCTAGGGGTATGAAAATCAAATTGAGGAGTAGAAACGAATTTCGTAAACTCTAGCATTTTTTCTTGACCAAGGTTCATGCAAGCATGTTACCCACAATCACTCATGATAATTCTTTTGAAAATGCACCACCTATGTAAAATTTTCATTGATATTTACTAAACAAAATCCTAGCTCTGAGTATCCTTATATAAACCATTTTTTCCTATGGAATCATATGAGGGGGGATTACTTTACCTCTAACCAAGTGGTTGGATTCCAACAAAATAAACTTTTTTCCCATTTGAGACTCAGTTTTAATTTTATGGTGAGTTGCAACTTGCTTCTTGGATCCATTTGGGGACATATTGTGAGTTTGGTTGAAGAGTATAAAAACAAAAAAAAAACAAAAAAACAATAAAGAGATAATTAATTAAAATTAAAGGACATAATTGAGATTCTACAAGGACATTAATTTAGATGTTAAATGACTAGTGAAGACACTAATAAATCGAACATCCATCAACTAAAATGGTACATAAGAAATCTAAAGAATGACTACTAATCGAAACCAAGATACATCATTTCTCTTCAAGCCTCTCTTGTTTATTTGTTTTCTAACCAATTATTTGTATTATTTATTTGGATTCTAACATCCATTTCTTGATTCCAAAAGAGATAAAAGAGAAACTAAAATAGTAAGAGAAAAACTGTGTATGTATATATAACGTTCAATCAACATTTTTGTACTTATAATTTTGAATTCTACATTGCATGGGCTAGTTTTGAGAATCGAAATTAAAATAAATGTGGGAACTTTCCATAAAAGTAGAAAAATCATTTGTGTAGGACTTGTATAATGCATATGGATGGAATGGTTGTTTAGACAACTTTTTCATAGTTAATTCAAATTTGAGCACACAATTATAAAATGTAAGTAAACATACTATAATGACCTTACATCACAAGTTGGAAATGTTTGTTGATGTATATATCAGTGGAATTTGCAAAAACATAGCTCTATGCCATTTGAAAACCCTAGTTTTATGGAATGTGAAAACCTTAGCGATATGGAATTTGATAGCCCTATCTTTGTGGAATTTACGAATGCAAGTGTCTCGCTAAGGCTTCTTATTTTGGTGGATTCCCTATTAAGCATTCAAAGAGTCTCACTTGTTTCATCTTGTACTATAGTATGATGGTTAAGGCTAAGCATGAAAAAGCTTGTTAATGACTAAAAAGAAGTAGGGATAATGTCATTTTGTTCTAAGAGGCCAACACAAATTTTCTCTTTATGAACTTTTCTTAGAATGTTATCTTTGTTCATTTAATTTATGAATTTTATGAGATAATGAAACATTATATAGATGGAATTGTTGTTTAGACCCTTGTGACTAATTTATACCCAACACACCATAAAAAAACTCCCTTAAATGATAAACTTAAGCAACACACTTAAGTAACATAATTAAGTGATGCCCATAAGCAATATACATACGTGTTAGACTTAAAAGTGAGACAAATGGTCAACTTGCATTAGGTAACTAAAGCAATACATACTCTCCCTCGTACATAAATCCAAAGTCACATATTTATATTCAATTTCGTCCAACAAAATATTTTCATACAACTTGAAATCTTGTTCCACGTTACCTAATGGGAGCTCGTGCCCAACCATGAGAGAATGATAACTAATGCCCTAGATACAAAATGACATATCATTTTGCAACTGCCATGTCATGGCTAATGTACATGATGGCTCTCTCAATCACCGTCTCAGTTTCGTTTAGGGCTGAATGAAATGCATCTCAGTACCCAATCAGATAAAAACAAAAGCATAGCAGTGCGAAGGTAGAACAAAATGCGGAAGATTTGGTAATGTGTAAAAGCACATGTTTTTTTATTCGAATATGCAGTAGGTTGAAATGTAATTTTTTTTGTATTGCTCAAATAAAGGGTTAGCAAGAGCGAATGAAAAATGACTCTGTGAATTTTACTTTTGAGATTGAAAAGTTATGTGAGAAATTTTTACAGCACATGTAAGCATTTTTATTCTACAACAGTAAATGTAAAAATATTTTACACAGTGGTGTAAAAATCATTTGTAAAAGCAGGCAGAGTATTTTGTTTTTGGTGAAAGCTTTTGGTGAATCCCTCAGAGTAGGAGGAAGAAATATGTATCAGAGTTTTTATTAATGAATATAAAAGTTTTATTGGTGTGAAAAATCTCTGTCCTCAAAATTTTATTTGCTTCCCTGTGCAAAAGATCCTGAGGAGAAAACAGAGCATTGCTCTGTATTCAGTTAAATTTGTGTTTTTTGGGGATTTTACCAGAAAAAATCCCCAACAGTGGTATTAGAGCAGATCCAGGCTCTTTGAAGGTGTTCAAGACGCTGAAGGAAGGTTCCTTTTGTTGCATCAGTAAATCTTCTCCAGCAAAGTGAAGTCTCAGGCAAAAGGATTCAGGTATTCCTCAAAGCTTTTTTTGTGTCACTACTGAAGAAATAGTCAATATTTTAAAATACACAGTCAAGGATTTAGTAGCATAGTTAAAGAGTGCTAGGATGGCCAACACCAGCACCAGCATGGGGATGTTTAATCCTCAATTCCCACAGTTCAATGGGAAAAACTATGACTACTGGGCAATAACCATGAGAGCCCTTTTTGCATGTCAAGATTTATGGGAATTAGTTCAAGATGGTTTTGAAGAACCAACAAATGAAAATGAGTTTAATAGATTAACTCAGGCTGAGAAAGATCTATTAAAGAGCAATAGGAAGAAGGATTCAAAAGTCCTTGTATTTTTGTATCAAGCAGTGGACCAGAGTGTGTTTCCAAGGATAGCGGCAGCTAAGACATCCAAAGAAGCTTGGCAAACCCTCAAGACAGCCTATCAAGGCATGGAGAAAGTGAAGACAGCAAAACTACAGTTGCTGAGGAGAGATTTTGAGAATCTGAACATGAAAGAGTCAGACAATATTGACTCATTCTTCACACATGTGATTGGATTGGTCACACAGATAAGGACACATGGAGAAGTTCTTGAAGAAAAGAGGATTGTGGAGAAACTTTTGAGGGTCCTACCCTCAAAGTTTGATGTGATTGTCACCACCA
This sequence comes from Pinus taeda, assembly GCA_000404065.3. Lineage (NCBI taxonomy): Eukaryota > Viridiplantae > Streptophyta > Pinopsida > Pinales > Pinaceae > Pinus > Pinus taeda. Next base: position 15,491 of record APFE031317942.1, read on the forward strand.
TAGAAGAGACAAAGGATCTCTCGATCTTTTCAGTTGATGAACTCCATGCATCACTGATAACACATGAGCAGAGGTTGAGTAGAAATGAAAACTCATCTCTAGAGCAAGCCTTCAAGACCCAGATGTCCTTTGGAAGAGGAAGACGTCAAGGCAGAGGAAACAAGAGAGGAAGAGGCAGAAGCCAAAACAAAGGTGGAAGGAACAACCCAGCGAATGCTCAAGGAAGAGGCAACAATCCAAATAAGAACCAAGGCCAAGGCAACAACCAACAAAGAGGACAACATCATGCTCAAGGACAAAGGTATGAAAAATCCAATGTTCAATGTTATTACTGCAAAAAATATGGGCACTATGCTAGTGAATGTAGGAAGAAACAACATGATATGGGTAATAGACCAAATGCCAATGTCACTAGAGAAAACATCAGTCAAGATAATGTGTTGTTAGCTTGTAACATAGCTGAAACAAATAGTGAAAACATATGGTTTTTAGACTCAGGTTGCAGCAACCATATGACAGGAAACATAGCCCTGTTTTTTGTTTTAGATCAAAATGTGAAATTAGAAGTCACACTTGGGATTGATAGCAAAATTTCTGTTATGGGAAAATGAGAAGTCAAAATATTTACAAAGAAAGGTGAAAAGAAAAACATAGCAGATGTCTACTATGTCCTTGGAATGAGATGTAACCTCTTGAGTGTTGGACAGCTTGTCCATAAGGGGTACAAATTTTTCTTTAAGAATGATGTATGCACCATCATGGATATAGCACCCAGCAAAAGATGTATTGCTGAAGTGAAGATGACAAGGAACAGGATGTTCCCTCTCAGAATAAGGGCAGATTTGAAAAACAAAGAAGTGATTGCAGCAGTTACCCAAGAGGCTTTCCAAAGCGTGTCAAAGGATGAAAATTGGTTGTGGCACTTGAGATTTGGACATCTCAACTTTGGAGGTCTTAATTTGTTGAGCAGAAAAGGGATGGTAAAAGGGTTACCATTGATAGAGAAACCGGACAGCCTTTGTGAAGGTTGCATATTGGGGAAACAACATAGAGAAAGTTTTCCATCAGTGAAAAGTATAAGGGCAAAAGCACCCTTAGAGATTGTCCACTCAAATGTATGTGGACCGATGCAAACTCCATCACTAGCACGCAGCCAATATTTTCTAACATTCATTGATGATTTCACCAGAAAGACTTGGGTCTATTTTCTTAAGAACAAAAGTGAAGTGTTTGAAAAATTCCGAAATTTCAAAGCACTTGTAGAGAACCAAAGCGGGTTGCATATCAAAGTTCTAAGAACTGACAGAGGAGGTGAGTATATCTCCAAGGAATTCCTACGGTTTTGTAGAGAAATGGAATTCATAAGCATTCACAGCTAGGTACACCCCCAGCAAAAGGAGTTGCTCAAGCAAGAATAGAACATCATGGTATGGCGAGGAGCATGTTGAAGGGAAGCATTATGCCAATGAGTATTGGGCTGAAGCTGTAAATTGTGCAGCATATATTTTGAATAGGTGTCCTACAAAAGCAGTGATGAATAGAGTGCCGGAAGAAGCATGGAGTGGGAGAAAGCAAGGAGTCACCCACATGAGAGTTTTTGGATGTGTGGCTTATGCACACATTCCAGATCAGTTAAGGAGGAAGTTGGACAACAAATGGGAGAAATGTCTTTTCATTAGATACAGTGAAGAATCCAAAGCTTACAGGTTGTATATCCCATCTACCAAGATTTTTTTTTTTAGCAGAGATGTTCAGTTCATTGAGGAGGAAGCTTGGGATGGAAGCATAGAGAAAACAGTGAATGTTAAAAACTGTTTGTCTCATAATGAAGATGATGAGGAGATGGCTGAAATACATCCCCAAACAGCAGTGCCAACACAAGGACAGCAAGGAACACCCTTGCGGAGAAATGAAAGTGCTTCTCCAAGCACACCACAAAGTGGAAATTCAAGTGCATCTTCAAGCACTTGCACACCAAATGAAAGAGGCAAGAAGTTCAGAAGTTTAAGTGACATTTATGAGCAAGAGGCAGCAAATGAAGGTATGAATTCCTTGTTTGCATTATATTGTCATGTTGATGATCCTATTCATTTCGAAGATGCAATTAAAGATAAGAAATGGATAGAAGCTATGGATGAGGATATCAATGCCATAGAGAGAAACAAGACATGGGATTTGGTTGAGCTACCAAAAGGTAAAGAAGTCATTGGAGTCAAATGGGTCTATAAGACAAAGTGCAATGCTGAAGGAAAAATTGAAAGACACAAGGCAAGGCTAGTTGTCAAGGGATACAAGCAGCAGTATGGGAGAGACTATGCGGAGACATTCGCACCGGTTGCAAGAATGGAAACCGTGAGAGCAGTGCTGTCCATAGAAGCACAAAGCAAGTGGAAACTTTACCAAATGGATGTGAAGTCAGCATTCCTGAATGGAGTATTAATGGAAGAGGTTTACATTGAACAACCTCTAGGCTATGAGAAGAAAGGTGAAGAGCACAAAGTGTGCAAATTAAAGAAAGCTCTTTATCAGCTGAAGCAAGCACCAAGAGCATGGTACAATAGAATAGACTCCTATCTACTAGAGAATGGATTTGACAAATGTGAGGGAGAACCCACAATCTACATCAAAGAAAAAGATGGCAAATTGCTAATTGTTGTGTTATATTTGATGATGTGATTTTTACACGTAATGATGACTACCTCATTGAAAATTTCAAAACAGTCATGAAAGAGGAATTTGAAATGACTGACATGGGTTTGCTGAGGTACTTCTTAGGAATAGAAGTAGATCAAAATGAAAATGGAATTTTTATCTCTCAAGCAAGATATGTAAATGAAGTGTTGGGCAGATTTAATATGCGAGAGTGCAAGGCAGCAATCACTCCCACAGTAATGGGATTAAAACTCAGCAACGAGGACAGTAGCAAGGAATTTGATCCTAGCTTGTACAAGAGCATAGTTGGCAGCCTTATGTATTTAACTGCAACCAGCCCTGACATAATGTTTGATGTTAGTTTAATTTCCAGATTCATGGAGAGGCCAAAGGAAGCACATTGGCAGGCAACAAAAAGAATTTTGAGGTATGTTAAAGGTACTAAAAGTTTTGGCATCTTATATAATGTCTTAGAACATTCAGATTTAGTTGGCTACACCGATAGTGATTGGGCTGGAAGTGTAGATGATCGGAAAAGCACTTCTGGTTATGTTTTTCACATGGGTTCAGGAGCCATTTCATGGGCGTCTAAGAAGCAGTCCATTGTAGCATTGTCTACAGCAGAGGCTGAATATGTGGCAGCTACAGCAGCAGCATGTCAAGCAGTTTGGATGAGAAGGATGTTGAGGAGCTTAGTCCAAGATCAGGCAAAAGCGACAATGATTTTTTGTGACAATATCTCAGCTATTGCATTATCAAAAAATTCAGTGTTTCATAAGAGAACGAAACACATTGACACAAGATTTCATTACATCAGGGAATTGGTGAGCAATGGAGAAATTGCCTTAGAACATTGCAAGACTCAGGAACAGGTAGCAGACATTTTGACAAAGCCACTGGACCAGAAAAGCTTTGAGTTTTTGAGAAAATGTTTGGGTATGACTGAATGCCCAGCAGTTGAAATTAAAGGGGAGTGTTGAAATCGTAATTTCAGCTGTCGTACCAGCTGAACAGCCTCCGGCATTTATTCCGGAAAACCACTTCAGAAAACCACAGTACATTTCACACCGCTTTTCGTAAAAAGTTGTTTCTGTCAGAGGGCCTCCGAACACCCCGACTTGCTGCTACGCGTCCTGTGTACGAAAACAAAACCACCCACTCCCCGAAAGCTAAATTTCATTTGGTTTGTGTGAGCTTGGTGTGCGAATTGCGTCCGATCAGGTTAACGGAAAAGGATCTTCATCAACCTGCCAGGACATTATTTTTACTTTTACCGCACGTTTCATTTAATACATTTAAAGCTTTTGTCATAGTCTTAGGTAAAGTTTTTAATGCTTTCATACGGCATGTAATTTTTTTTTTTGGTTAACCATATAGTATGTACGCCATATAGTTTTGGATGTGTGTGTGTTGACTTTAGTTTTTTATTGCACAGGGGTGGAGATGTAATTTTGTTTGCAGCAGCGAATAGAAAAAACCAGGGAAGAAGAGAAAAACAAAAGCACAGCAGTGCGAAGGTAGAACAAAATGCAGAGGATTTGGTAATGTGTAAAAGCACATGTTTTTTTATTCGAATATGCAGCAGGTTGAAATGTAATTTTTTTTGTATTGCTCAAATAAAGGGGAGCAAGAGCGAATGAAAAATGACTGTGTTAATTTTACTTTTGAGATTGAAAAATTATGTAAGAAATTTTTACAGCACATGTAAGAATTTTTATTCTACAGCAGTAAATGTAAAAGCTATTTTACATTAGTAAATGTGAAAAGAAGATTTTACACAGTGGTGTAAAAATCATCTGTAAAAGCAGTCAGAGTATTTTGTTTTTGGTGAAAGCTTTTGGTGAATCCTTCAGAGTAGGAGGAAAAAATATGTATCAGAATTTTTATTAATGAATATAAAGGTTTTATTGGTGTGAAAAATCTCTGTCCTCAAAATTTTATTTGCTTAGATGTGCAAAAGATCCTGAAGAGAAAATAGAGCATTGCTCTGTATTCAGTTAAATTTGTGTTTTTTTGAGATTTTACCAGAAAAAATCCCCAACACGGGCTTGGAACCTTGGCCTTCGTCTGGGCCATCGTCGTCCTCCTCAGAGGGTTCACAGTAACCTTAAAAAAGGTAGACTTCTAGTTCGTGAGCGTAATATTATTAACAGAAGGCACTCGCATCTTCAGCCGAAGCCATGACCTGGAATGGCAACATGAGACAACAATAATATTTGTGGCCATGCTTAGAAACAACGCCAAACGGGTGAGTCGCAGGTTCATTATTAATGGGAACAACTTTATCTTAAGACGATTCTGTGGGTGCTTTAAACACAAGAAAAACCAGAACCGGAAGATCAACATCCGGGAAGTAAATTCTGCTGTCGAGAATCATGATTTATTGAAGAGAACTTGGTCTTGGTCTAGGATTCAATTGGTGCCTTATACCGGGTGGCTCTTCATATCCAGAAATGCCAGTCAGATGCTTTTCTGGCTTCAATTGGTGTCGGCTTTGACATGCGTTTCCTTGTCCCTCTCTCGGCTAGCAAGGCAAAACTTTGTCGTAGATTCAAGTAGCGACACCACGAATCGGAAAGAGTCTCTCATTGTTTTCTATGGCCTGTCCCTAGCCGAAGCGCTTCTGTTCCTGCTAGAGAAGGCCTACTGGCAATGGACAATCATTGTACGAAAGTTGCTGTTATAGGTGAACACAGAATATGGCTTCAGTGATTCAGAGCTCCCCACCGTTCGAGGATTTTTCTACGATACATATTCGCAGTGCATCAATGGAAGCGTTTTCGATGGTTTGAAGATGGAATTTGTGCCATACAGCATGGAGCTGCTGCAGTCCGGCGGTATAAGTGATCGAGCGCTGACAGGGGCTCGAGTTCTGTCGGCGCTTGTGAATAAAGATGAGCTTGCCGAGGACACTTTGAGGGCGATCATAAGCATACGAGATGTGGTGGAGAGGCTAATAGAGATGCTGAATTGGGAGAACCATTAGGAGCAGGAGTTTCGAAGGGTGGCTGCAGAGATCATCTCCAAATTGGTTAAGAAAGATAGGAATCGTGTTCGGGTCACGGCCATCGCTGGGTCCATGGAATCTATAGCGTCTTTGCTTTATGATAGCAAACAGATTGAAATCCATACGAGGCAGTACGGAGATGCATACAATTACACGGTTTTCAGTGTGTTGGGACTGCGGATACTGAAGAGATTGGCCATGGAGCACTAAAACTGTGATAAAATCAGAAGCAGCAGAGGGCTGCCTCCCAAAATCATAGGACTCACAGAACTAAATAACAATGCACCCGAATCTCAAATCAAGACGGCAGAGCTCGCTCTGGAGCTCATGAGAATGCTACCAAGCAGTACAGGCTCGACAGGAAAGGCCTTAAGGAGAGACATCTCAAATATAGTCTTCGCCATAAGTAATATAAGAGAAGTTATTCATTACAGAGAAGTAAGGATGCATGGTCTGCAAATCCTGGCCATCGACACATTAACGAGTGTGGTTCTCGAAGAAGAGGGCCGAGGGAGCATCGGCGACACTGGCGGTGTTTTGCATTGTCTCTTCTCTGCGTTTCACATGGAGATGAGTAATATTACAAGAGGACCGGGCGACGATTAAACAAGGGAGCTCGTGAAGAAGGCAGGAGAAGCCCTGGCTCTGCTTTCACTGATGAAGAATGATGAACCTTAAGCTGCGGAAAAATCGCCCGAATTTGATCCCGAGCCTCATCTCTGTGCTAGACGACCCAATCCGGGGTTTTCATGCTGCGAGAAATCTTAGGAATCTGTGAGCATATTCAGAGGTAGATTACGTTGAATTGAGGAAAATCACTGCAAAGGCAGCGAAGGTAGAAGAATGTATTCAATTAATTAGCATTTCTTTTTGAAATGACAACTCTACACCGGGGTTCGATCTCACAACAGTTTCATCGGATGGATTAATATATTGTGATGTTTTTTTTCAGGTCTTGAAGTTTGTGATGGAGAAATGAGGTGAGCATCAGGAAGAAGAAATAGGACTTGCTGCTCAGATCTTCAAGTTCATAACCAAATCGGATTCCGATCGTCTGTTCGAAGAATCCGGCGATATAACAAGGAGATCACTGATTTTGGAACTTGTAAAGGTTTTCGGGAGGCACCCGCGTCCGTCAAAGGAGTTACCGAGTATCAGAAGATTTAGCATCGAGCTTCTGATCGGTGTCATGGAGATGGACAGGGTTGCAATAATAAGCAGTTTGAACATGGAAATGAGATCGGAATTGGAGACGGTGATGGAGACGACATCAGAGTTGGAGAGTTACAGTACATTCTCCGACAGTGTGGGATTGAGTAGGCATCGTGTACCTATTTCATCCCTCGTAGAGTCTGCCATCGACTTGCTTCGTGATTAATCGCTCTGTCATGATTAGATGGAAAAAGCAGATGTGGCCGACGGCCGAATCATGGGAGCAAATATTTGTAAAAGACAATATTTGGGAGAAAATATCGGGCAAAAAAACAAAATATCGAGGAGAATATATCTGTAAAAAAAACAAAATATTCACTGAGATATACATCCGAACGCTTGCCATCGCTACATGTACTCAGGAGATGAGTCAACTTGTCCTGACGATGAACCACATTGGTTGGTTCGAAACGCGTTGGCAGAAATCTTTCTCATGTGATTTACGCTGAAGCCCTCCTTATAACTCAAAACATGTTTTATTTCATTTCATTTTAATATTTTTATTCAATAATAGGTATGTTTATATGATCCGTATATATCTGTTTTAATTTTTGATTTATATCAAAGTTTATACCAGGTATGTTTATATGATCCGTATATATTTATTTTAATTTTTTATTTATCTAAAGTGTATAGAAAATTATTAATATGTTAAATTTTTTTACAAAATTATTAACTTAATAATTTTAAGTTAAAAGAATTATGATGATTTTGAGCAATACATTAATAAAATAATTTAAAATAGATATATTTTTATTTGTATTAATTTAATAATATATCTAGTTGAACAATATATATTCAGATATTTAAAAAGTTAATGTAGAAGCCAATATTAAATAGAATGCAATTTATATATATCTTAATTATGAAACAACTCACTATAATGAAAAAACCTCTCTCTCTTCTCTCTGCTCTCTCTATATATAGGGTTAAATTCATTTAACTCAATCTGTATATGTAAAATATTTAATTTGAACTCTCATTAAAACTTTTTTTGGGCAAATAATATTTTTAAATTCATATATCAATTTCCATAATAAAAATGGAATAATATACATTTCATGGAAATGGAAGATCAAGAATATAAGGAAATTAATTTTTAATTATTTAATTTCTCTACACAAAATTTATATAAATTATCTTATTTAAATAAAATATCGTAAATATTATTTATGATTATTATTATTTGATTAATATATATTTTTAAAAATATTACATGTCAATTGAACATGGAATGAGTATACATCATGTACCATCAATAATTTTATTTTCACATGCCATCTCCAAATATATATTAAGTAGTGAAGGAATTAAATATCTTTCTCATACTAAAATGCAAATTTTTTATTTTTTTACTTTGAGTCTCTTTATATCTCTATATAAACTGATGTAAAATTAAAGTGGAAGTTAAAGTATTTTATTTGTAGGCAATATTGATTTTTTTTTTTTATCATTGCTATATTATAATTTATCAATGTAAGTATTATTCTAGTATTTTAAAATGTAATTTTATGTGACAATATCTCTCTCATACAAGTTTGTAAAGCACCTATTTTATTTTAAAAATTTATTGCTCATTTTCTTAATTTAATTTCAGAGAGTATATATTTATTATTTCCACAATTATTCATATTGAGAGAAATTTTAGAATGAAACTATGTGAAGGATGCTATTATAGTTCAATTCCTAACATTTTCAATTTCTTGTAACATTTCTCCTATTTATTCTCCTGAAACTCTCCTATAATATATATTTAACTTTATTATCTATTATTTCATAAAAATATGTCTTTAGCTTTCTCTTAATTTAAAAAAATATTTAAATGTGATATAAAAAAATTATGGAATAAAAATATGCGAGTTTTGTTGAAAAACTTTTAGTGGATTATATATATATATATGCGGGATAAGAAGTCATTTTTATGGGACATAAAGAAACAAGTTAGTTGTAAATTAAGATTTAGAAATAGTTTTATGAATAAAATTTATTTTTTCAAGAATTGTTAATGAGTTATTTCAAGTATGGTTTTTTAGAAATAATATTGATGAATTTACTATTGTTTTTTTTATCTTTGAGAGAGAGCATAACGATTTCCTCTTAGTAAAAGTATTTTGACTTTGGATTTGTTTTTTTAATTTTAAGTTGGTGATTAAGTTATAATAGATTTTGTCTCCTTTAAAAAAATCAAAAATAAATAAACAAGAATTTTTATTTTTTTTTACAATTTGTTAACTTATATATTGTAATCAATTAAAAGTAAAAAACTTCGTAATCATATTATTTAAAATAAAATTGTTTAACATGGTATTAAATTGTTTAACTTGGTATTAATTATTGTTGGCCGGTGGTAGTATCATTGGCAAAAAGCCTAAATCGTTGTGTATCAAGGGATTGGATATTCAATCCCCCAACCTATCTCACAAACCTAATTAAAAAAAAAAAGTGGTATTAATTATTAATCATTGATTTAATTTATTTCATTTCCAATTGTAGTAAGTTAATACTTTTTAATTTTTAAAATAATAGTAGTTTTTTAGTATAATATGAAATTATATAACATTAATAACCTGATATAAAATAAAAAAAAAAAAATCAAAAATATTATTAAAATAAAATTAATTATTTTTTGGTATCGATATTAAAATCATTAATATTATAATATTAATATTATTTATTGTATTAAAATATAATATTAAATCTTAATATATTTCAATTAACATTTATGAAAAGGGATGGCAAGTGTGGGTGGGGAAGAGGGCATTATTTAGTTTTGATGGATATATTGAAATGACTTATCCCTAGCGTCTAGATACAACTTTGAATAACCAATTAAAGTTATATACATTACTATAGAGAATTAATCTTACTAAAAAGATCTCTAATTCACAAGTTAATTATTATGAGTAATCTCAACAATATCAAAAGGAAAACCTTCGACACTGCTTCTTTAAATCTAAAACTCAAATCCATCATTAAGAAGATTGTATCAATCCCGTGCTCAATCCCAGGAAAACCTTGGACACTATTTCTTTAGATCTAAAACTCCAATCCATCATTAAAAAGATTGTATCAATCTTGTTTTCCATCCCAAAGTATCAATTCATCCATGTAATATAAGATCAAAATACACATGAAAAGTCATTGTCCAACAAAATAATTTTTTGTCCTTTTGGGACATTGTGTGAATGGTTCCACCCAAATCCATTTGATTCCTTAACTCATATTCCATTACTAATGAAGTGAAATGTAATAGCTAGGTGATTGAATGACGGGTCATGTTAGGGAAATTGATGACACATGGCCCAAGATCGTGGCATTCTGAAACTATTATGAATAATGCAGGGAAGATTTCCTCCACTTGAGAAGACATCCATTGGGAAATACGCTAGTGAGATCACATAAGTTTGGACTCAATTTAGATTTGTGAGATGAGGGATAGAGCACTCAATATTGCCTACAAGTGTAATAAGCACGAGGTGCCTCCTTGTGATCATAGAGGGCTCTCTTGAGTCTACACACATGTGTCTCCTTGTCAAATGTCTCAAATCCTTCATGTTGCTCAATGTGGATATCTTTCTCAACCATTCCATTAAGGAAGGCAGTGTTAACATCCATTTGGGGGATATTTCACCCAAAATGTGCTTCCAATGTTAGTATGGTCTTGATAGAAGTGTATATTGTCTTAGGGGAAAATATCTCCTCATAATAAACTCCCTCCACATAATAGAACCCTTTGGCAACAAATCTAACCTTTTACTTCTTAACACTGCCATCAATTGCATGTTTCACTTTATACACCCATAGGGAGCCAATAACAAATTTCCCTCAAGTCTGGACACAACCTCCCAAGAATCATTCTTCATGATGGAGTCATACTCCTCCACCATGGTATTTAACCACACTTGCTAGAAACTTCCTCCTTAAATGAAGAAGGTTCATAATCAATCAATTTTGTTAAGAGTGCCATATATCTAGTATATATGTCTAGTGATCTCCTTTTTTCTGCACAGGGATCTAGGAGCTCCAACCTGATCTCGAGCTTCCTACACCAACCTACATGCCTCCCTAGTTCTCTTTGTTCCTTATCTGGAAGGATCTGTGTGAGTGGGTGCCTACACTGGACTTTCTCTCTGCTCCTCCACATGTGGCTACTCCACAACATGTTGTGGATCTAACTAGGGATCCTCCTTTGGAGCTAGAAGCTCCTCTTCTGATGGAATACTCATCTCTCACTTTAGAGAGCTTATGATGGCATTATCCTCATCAAATTTGACATCTCTCCTCATCACAATCATCCCAAGTGAAGGAATATACACCCTGTAAATATGAGGTGTCTCTGTGTATCATACAAAGATCCCCGTCTCTACAGTAGGCTCCATCTTTTTCTGTTATCTTTGGAGACATGACAATAGATCATGGATCCAAAAGTGCAAAAGTGGGAGACATCTGGCTTGCTTCCAAATAAAGCCTCTTTAGGTGTGATCATTCCTTTTGTGAGGGTTCCTATTTTGAAAATAAACAATTGCATTGCATGCTTCTACCCACAGGTATAGTGGAAGTCCTTGGTCATGCAAATTTTTTCTTGCAACCCCTACAATGCTTCTATTTTTCCTCTTTGTCAACCCATTTTGTTGTGTGTTGTGAGGTGTAGTAAAACCCCTTCAAATACCTACCTTGGAACATATTTATTTGAAGGCACTAGACACATACTCTCCTCCATTATCGCTTCTCAGGGATTTAATTTTCTGTCCAGTCTCATTTTCAACTAAGGCTTTGAATTCAATTAAGGCTTCCTTGGAACATATTTATTTGAAGGCACTAGACACATACTCTCCTCCATTATCACTTCTCAGGGATTTAATTTTCTGTCCAGACTCATTTTCAACTAAGGCTTTGAATTCAAAAAACTTTGAATAAACATCACCTTTATTTTTCATAAAATAGATCCAACATTTGCAGGAAAAATCATCTACAAAGATCACATAATAAATTGGCTTTGCAGCTAAGAATGTAGAAAATGATCCACACACATTTGAGTGAACTCACTCCAAGATGGCTCCAACTCTACTATCTCAGCCATGGAAGGAGGATTTAACATATTTTACATGAGTGCATCCCTTGCAATCATCCTGTTAATCAAAGATGCATTTTGGAAGTCTAATGGTTATCTATTGCATTACTTTCAAAGCTCCATGGTGTAGGTGTCCCATGCACCTATGCCAGAGCTCTCCAACATCGTGTACCTAAACATGTTCTACCTTACTGCAGAATGCAACACATTTATCCACCTCTAGCTTGTAGATATTTTTAATCCAAACACTAATTTTTTCTACTTGTCCAATAACAACATGCTTCAGATAATATTTCTCCTTACTTAACACCACATTATATCCAAGATCTTTAAGTACAACCACAAAAAATAAATTTTTCTTCATACCAGGCACATACATTACATTCTTTAGGTCAATATGAGAGAATTCCTCTTAAAGGTGACAATGTCAATCCCTTTGGTATTATACCTCCTATCATCTCCATGTTCTCGGTGTAATTGTAGGTCCTTCTCCTCTAGGCCGATGAAGAACTCCTTATTTCCTGTCATATGAAAAGGAAGCACCAAAATCTAAGTACCATACACTTCCTCATATAGTACTTGCCATGCATGCAATGAGGGTGAAATACAAATCGAATTGTCATGTGATAGTATCACCTCTGGCTGCTCCTGCAAAATTCTTATTGGATTTCTTGTGTTCCATTGTGTCCATACTCATGGCAGTAAAAAAAATTAATTTTACTGAGATCTTTCTTCTTGCCATGGTTCTGGCTAAAATTTTCCTTGCCTTCAACCTTCTTACCTTTGGATTTCTTTCCTTTTCCTTCAAAAGAAAAGTTTTCTTCCTCATCAGTTTTAGATGTGAAACCTTCTCTAGTGTTTCTTTTAATCTCGTCCTACACCAAATCAGACCAAAGTCTCTCTTAACTGGATCTTGATAGTTTTGTCGATTTTAGAAGGCCAAGGAGTGCTAAGCTCACAAGTTTAGATGATGGCACATTTTTTCCAACTCCCCAAGTTCATCTCTCACCTGAGTGAATTTTGATAGGAATTGAACAACAATTTCATTTTTACCCTTATAATTGTTCGTCAACTTATCTCTCAATGCCAATTTCTTGGCATCATTGTTTCTTTGGAATAGATTTAGGAGATTTTTCCACATTGCAAATGTAGTCTCCTTGCCATGCAAATTCAAAACCACATAATCTCTAACTCCCTATAGGATAATACTCTTTGCCTTTTGTTGTGTCTTTCTTCCATTGTGCCAGTTGCTGAGAATTTGATGTTGTTGGTTTCGGAATATTAGTTTGTCTATACTCCAGTACTCCATTGTCATCCAACACAACTTCCATCCTTTCTTTCCAAGCGCATAATTTTGAAGTGATCTCCAATGCATACTAAAGCCTTAATCCATTGAAATACGTTGTTGCCACACTGAAGAAAATAAATAGACACAAATTTTCTATATAATCTATTTCCTGTCTACTAATGAATACAGAGGGAAAAAAATAGACACAAATTTCTTCTACTCAATGTACTGAAAGGAAAACATACAATAGAAATACATGCTATATTCAATCACAATGAACATATTATGTTTACTGGGGAACCTAACGAGGAAAAAATTCTCCTCTGTTTGTATTATATCATATGAGAAAATTGATCTATTACAATCACAACTTCAATCCTTGAAGCTCAACCTGCACTACAATATTGATATCTTCCTCTTGAGTTTTCTCTAGAGAATATTTAGCCAAATCTAAGCCTCCTTCTCCTCCTATTCCCTTGCACAATTACTAAGAAAATTAGCTCCTTAAAAATAAGAAAATATCCTATTTTCTTTCACAATTACCAATAGAAAAGCCTCACCTGCACTCACTAGTATACAATAATGATTACATTGATTCCCTTTCCCTCCACTCAACTAGGCAATTCACATTCCACGCATGACTAGGTCTATTTTTCGTAAATTAAATAGTCAAATGAGAGATCAGTGAGCTAATAATAGTTACAACGAATCAACTGAACTCCTACTGACTCTATTCCATACTAGGACTTAGATAATTGTGTTTCGCTAACTATAACTCCACTAGATTTCTAGATCTTATCAATCAACTCATGGAAAACACTATTTATTTCCCATAAACTCAAATTGACTAACTTAACTAAGTGACTTGGCCATGTCACTCCTGCTGTCTACAACTCCATTTGTTGATGTGGAAATTCAAATTTCTCCATTTGTCTAAAGCACAAGTCAAATGAAGCCTTTTCTTACTACAATTTAACAGTGGCGGTGAATGGGATAATTGTGAATCAATGGAATGGGTTGATGAATGGGATGATATATCATTTTTAGTATACTAAAATGTAATTTTTGAAACAATCTTACTAGAGGAGGGTGAATCAACCATTTCAATATATTATGGAAATATTTGTAATCTTATACAATGAGGTATAGATATTTCACATTGTATTTGAGTTTCGTTTTTGTTTTTTATTTAACTATGTGATTAATTCCTAGAAATGTTCATTTTATCACAAATTACATTTTTTTAGGACACATATATGCAGTTGTTTCCCAAAATAGAATGAATGTGGCACTAATTATTGGTTGACATGATGAATGCAAGGGAAGAAATTTCTCAATACATCATTAACTCGTGATGAAGCCAATGAATTTCCAACTAGGTCAATGTTATTAAAGGGTGAATATCTTCCACTAGATGGAAAATAGGGAAAGATTGATGGTATGTATTCATGGATTATAGACTATGTGTAGTGGTGTATTGTTATACCCACTTAGTCATTGGTACAAAATTTCAACTACAAAACATGTCTACGAGGATCTCGCACAAGGTATGCTACTTCATATCTCATTCATAACATGAGATACTAATGGATACAATTAACAAAATAAATGATCTAGACAAATTAATTTAATGAAATAAGAGAGTTATACAAAAGAGGTAGAATGGAATGCTCAACACTATCTTCTATTTTGAGTATGTGGATTGTTGTGCAATTAATTTCAAAGCATATATGTTACTTATGAATCATTTTTTCTAATGCATTTACATATGACTAAGATTGTTTTAATGCATGGTTTTGACAGTTTCCCTTCTCTATAGCCAAGTTATGTAAATTGATTTTAGGCATTTTTGTTTGAATTCCATTTTCTTACTCTTTCAAATGTTGCAATGAAATATAGTGCTGAGTTTGGAGTCACAAAGGAGGGAAACACCTTCATGATTGATTGTATCATCTATGGTAGGTTCTATTAGATTTAATTTTAAATTATCATTTTGTAAAGGGTGATAATTCACTGAAAAAATCATAATGAGAATATTTTTTCTTTTTGTAAACTTCAAAGAGACAAGGCATGCCCAAAAGGAAAAAATCTTGAGCTCCTTCTTCTCTTAGTAGAAGAAATATTGACAATATCCAGATGCAAATGATGGTAGTGAGTGGAAGTTCTTAATGAGTCACCATTGAGAGACATTTTGTGTATTGGAGCCATTATGGGATTTTTTGTGCCATTATGTACAAATGAGACAATTTTGAGTGTGTGTGTGTATATTTCGTTGTACATGTTCTATGAATTGAAGCATTTGTTTATTTGATGTCAAATTGTTATATTACTAGTTTGAATTTGCATATATGTTAATTTAATGTTTTGAAATTTAAAGTTTTAAAAGTTATGGTAGATTTAATTTTGATTGTTGAGGAAGATTAATTAGTATAGGTTGTTGTTGTTGAAGAATATGCATGACCCTTTGGGATTTCATAAAAATTCCAAATAAAAAACCACCAAATTAGTAGAGATTGGTGCAAAAGTCATGGTCTCCTTTTGATAATAACTTCCCTACTTATCGACATGAATGAGTTCCCATCTTTTGTCTTCATTAGATTCATGTATACATTGATTTAAAGTATGTTCCTCATATTCCCATACTTGGGATCATATTTCTTAGGATGCTCCACATTTCCAAAAATAAAGTCAAACACCAAATATTTTCCACCTTAAAAATTGGTTTTCAACTCAATGGTGACCTTCTCGTTCAAATTTCCCTCATATAATTTTTGCCTTACCAATATTAAGAAGATAAACTTTAAAATGGATTATTGGGATAAGATTTTCACTTATGAAATTGCATGTTTTGACTATATTAGCTTTAACATCTACTGTTGTTGTTGGACCTTAGTTTCTTCCACCTTTCCAAACAAACCCTAATTATTCATGATCATCTCATTTGTCTTGATTTCCACATTTACAAAAATAGTTTAATTAATTTTCCTTCTTGAAAGTATGTTTGAAAGTATGTCTTGTATTGAATGTGTGAATTTTTAATGAATCTCATGAAGTGGATTTGAAGATGATTACATTTTCCCATATGGCGATTCATTTTTGAAAATTCACTCACAACTAGTTGCCATGTATCCTTCAAAACACTATCTAGTCATCCTTTTTCATTTTTATTGAACCACCCAATTTATCAATCACATAAAAAGAAACAAATATGACATAAATAAAAAAATATGCTTGCATGCATGTCCACACATGTGCACACAAAAATATATTTGAGAACGAATCTTGAAATCAAATACCATTTGATCATTTGACTTGAGATGTTTCAATAAAGGTGATGTCATTCCTCTCTTTTTTTCCAATATTGATAGTTCTTTTAGCCAATTCCATTCCCCATGACTTGCAAAATTTTAATCCACAAGAAAGTCTGCAATAAATGTTCTATTCATTTTAATGTGTTTCAATCCCTTTTAAAATTTGAAATTTAACCAATGCTAAGGACTACTTAATCTTATGGAATTCCACAAATTTGTCAAATATAATTGAAACATACATGGGAGGCTCTCTCAAGATTTTAAACATTTTTTTCAATGACTAGAAAAATAATAAAGTGATATAAAAGTCTCAAACCATCATTACTAATAATTACCCAAGCCAGTGTTTTACAAAATACACCCCCTTCTGCAAAATTTCAATTGATCATTACTGAACAAAATCCTGACTCTTTATATACACAAATAAATCAATTTTCAACCTATGGAGTCCTAGGATGGGGATGTCCTTAGATATAACCTAATGTTAATATTCCAATGTAATTGATTGCTTTCCTATCCTATTCCCAGTTTTAATTTTATGGTGAATGCAAGTCACTTGCAAGAGACATTGAGGGACAAATTGTGAATTTGGTCTTAGGGTCTAAAAATTAAACCAAGTTGCGCAAATGAGTTCTACAAGATCCAGAATTTATGTTTGCCCAAGTCCCATGTGAGCACACTTGTCATAATTTCTGAAGCCATTGTTTCAAAAAATCCACCCCCTTTTGCAGAATTCGCATTAATATTTACTAAACAAAACAGTAGCTCTGACGATCCTCAAATAAACCAATATTTAATGCATGGCGTCCTAGGAATGGGGTGTTCATATTTTTCACTTGGTGCCAAGAGTTCAATATCAATGGTTTTCTCATCTGAGCCCTAGTTTGAATTTTATGGCAAGTTGCAACTCACTTCCAAGAACCATTCAAAACCACATTTTGAATTTGGTCTAGGGGTATGAAAATCAAATTGAGGAGTAGAAACGAATTTCGTAAACTCTAGCATTTTTTCTTGGCCAAGGTTCATGCAAGCATGTTACCCACAATCACTCATGATAATTCTTTTGAAAATGCACCACCTATGTAAAATTTTCATTGATATTTACTAAACAAAATCCTAGCTCTGAGTATCCTTATATAAACCATTATTTTCCTATGGAATCCTATGAGGGGGGGTTACTTTACCTCTAACCAAGTGGTTGGAGTCCAACGAAATAAACTTTTTTCCCATTTGAGACTCAGTTTTAATTTTATGGTGAGTTGCAACTTGCTTCTTGGATCCATTTGGGGACATATTGTGAGTTTGGTTGAAGAGTATAAAAAAAAAGAAGAAGAGATAATTAATTAAAATTAAAGGACATAATTGAGATTCTACAAGGACATTAATTTAGATGTTAAATGACTAGTGAAGACACTAATAAATCAAATACCCATCAACTAAAATGGTACATAAGAAATCTAAAGAATGACTACTAATCGAAACCAAGATACATCATTTCTCTCCAAGCCTCTCTTGTTTATTTGTTTTCTAACCAATTATTTGTATTATTTATTTGGATTCTAACATCCATTTCTTGATTCCAAAAGAGATAAAAGAGAAACTAAAATAGTAAGAGAAAAACTGTGTATGTATATATAACGTTCAATCAACATTTTTGTACTTATAATTTTGAATTCTACATTGCATGGGGCTAGTTTTGAGAATCGAAATTAAAATAAATGTGGGAACTTTCCATAAAAGTAGAAAAATCATTTGTGTAGGACTTGTATAATGCATATGGATGGAATGGTTGTTTAGACAACTTTTTCATAGTTAATTCAAATTTGAGCACACAATTATCAAATGTAAGTAAACATACTATAATGACCTTGCATCACAAGTCGGAAATGTTTGTTGATGTATATATCAGTGGAATTTGCAAAAACATAGCTCTATGCAATTTGAAAACCCTAGTTTTATGGAATGTGAAAACCTTAGCGATATGGAATTTGATAGCCCTATCTTTGTGGAATTTACGAATCCAAGTGTCTCGCTAAGACTTCTTATTTTGGTGGATTCCCTATTAAGCATTCAAAGAGTCTCACTTGTTTCATCTTGTACTATAGTATGATGGTTAAGGCTAAGCGTGAAAAACCTTGTTAATGACTAAAGAGAAGTGTGGATAATGTCATTTTGTTCTAAGAGGCCAACACAAGTTTTCTCTTTATGAACTTTTCTTAGGATGTTATCTTTGTTCATTTAATTTATGAATTTTATGAGATAATGAAACATTATATAGATGGAATTGTTGTTTATACCTTTGTGACTAATTTATACCCAACACACCATAAAAAGACTCCCTTAAATGACAAACTTAAGCAACACACTTAAGTAACATAATTAAGTGATGCCCATAAGCAATATACATATGTGTTACACTTAAAAGTGAGACAAATGGTCAACTTGCCATTAGGTAACTAAAGCAAAACATACTCTCCCTGATACATAAATCCAAAGTCACATATTTATATTCAATTTCGTCCAACAAAATATTTTCATACAACTTGAAATCTTGTTCCACGTTACGCTACCTAATGGGAGCTCGTGCCCAAGCATGAGAGAATGATAACTAATGCCCTAGACACAAAATGACATATCATTTTGCAACTACCACGTCATGGCTAATGTACATGATGGCTCTCTCAATCACTGTCTCAGTTTCGTTTAGGGCTGAATGAAATGCATGAGAAGATTTAATTCTCAGTACCCAATGAGATAAATACCCAAGTAGATAAATATAAGACTAAATACGGTGTCGGCTTTGACATGAGTTTCCTTGTCCCTCTCTCGGCTAGCAAGGCAAAACTTCGGTGTAGATTCAGGTAGTGACACCACGAATAGGAAAGAGTCTCTCATTCTTTTCTATGGCCTGTCCCTAGCCGAAGCGCTTCTGTTCCTGCTAGAGAAGGACTACTGGCAATGGACAATCATTGTTCGAAAGTTGTTGTTACAGGTGAACACAGAATATGGCTTCAGTGGTTCAGAGCTCCCCACCGTTCGACGATTTTTCTACAATACATATTCGTAGTGCATCAATGGAAGCGTTTTCGATGGTTTGAAGATGGAATTTGTGTCATACAGCATGGAGCTACTGCAGTCCAGCGGTATAAGTGATCGACAGCTGATAGGGGCTAGAGTTCTGTCGACGCTTATGAATAGAGATGAGTTTGCCGAGGACATTTTGAGGGCGATCATAAGCATACGAGATGTGGTGGAGAGGCTAATTGAGATGCTAAATTGGAAGAACCATCAGGAGCAGGAGTTTCGAAGGGCGGTTGCAGAGATCTTCTCCAAATTGGTTAAGAAAGACAAGAATCGTGTTCGGGTCATGACCATCGCTGGGTCCATGGAATCTATAGCGTCTTTGCTTAACAATAGCAAACAGATTGAAATCCATACGAGGCAGTACGGAGATGCATACAATTACACGGTTTTCAGTGTGCTGGGACTGCGGATACTGAAAAGCTTGGGCATTGAGCACGAAAACTGTGATAAAATTGGAAGCAGCAGAGGGCTGCTTCCCAAAATCATAGGACTCACAGAACTAAATAACAATGCGCCCGAATCTCAAATCAAGACAGCAGAGCTCGCTCTGGAGCTCATGAGAATGCTGGCAAGCAGTACAGGCTCGATAGGAAAGGCCTTAAGGAGAGACATCTCGGAGCTAGTCTTCGCCATAAGTAATCTAAGAGAAGTTCTTCATTACAGAGAAGTAAGGACGCATGGTCTGCAAATCCTGGCCATCGACACATTGACGAGTCTGGTTCTCGAAGAAGAGGGCCGAGGGAGCATCGGCGGCACTGGCGATGTTTTGCATTGTCTCTTCTTTGCGTTTCACATGGAGATGATTAATATTACAAGAGGACCGAGCGACGATGAAACGAGGGAGCTCGTGAGTGTTGAAATCTAATTTCAACTGCACACCTCAAAACCACCGCAGCAAAACCACAAACCACCTTGATGCGTATCGGACCGCTTTTGCGTGAAGGCAGTTTTCGTACACAAGAGCCTGATACAATATAGTGTTGACGCGTGGCTCTCCCCATACGTCATCATCTCTAACATCTCGGGACGTAAAGTTCAACATAAAATTGGCTCCCGATATCTCCGTCCACTGTCTGATCTGCTCCATCAATCTCTGCCATCGATTGTCTCAACCTGCATATGGCCAACATTAAAAGCTTGGCGTGGAGTAAAATCAAGTTTCATTGACCATACCTTTTATTAATGAATTTTCATATGCGTAGGTAGATATTTATGTTTTTTTTACGGCACTTAATGTTTCTTTTATGCTGGAGGTATGGGCAAGTCAACTATGTCTTTTAAAAAAATCCTTTTGTATATGTTTTGTGTGTGTTCATTTTCGATAGAACGAGCCGAATGAAAAAGAGCTCGTGTGTTGTAATTTTGTGTGTTGGGCATCGTAAAATGAAGGAGCAGCGAAAAGAAAACTATGTATTAATGAACAACAGTGCATAAAGAAAATGATGGAGCGCATGTATTTTTTTTTTAAGTTCTCCTTTGTTTTCTTTGCAAGAAAAAATGCACAGCAGTGCGGGGAGTGAAGCAAACATATAATGTTTTTGAACTTCATATGTAATTTTTTTTTACAGCAGTATGATGTAAATTTACTTTACAGCAGTGAATGAAGATTTTACACAGCAGTGTAAAAATCATTTTGTAAAAGAGGCAGAGTATTTTGGGTGAATCCCTCTCAACAAAGAGGATGAATATGTATCAGTGATTTTTGTTTTAATAAATAGAAATCCTTTTCTGGGTATGCAATACTCTGTTCTTCAGTCATTTTTTTTAAAGCTTCCCTGCGCACAAAAGATCCTGTGGAGTAAAGGAAACAGAGCATTGCCTCTGTGTGTTTTATTTTTGTGATTTTGGGATTTTACCAGAAAAATCCCCAACAGTGGTATCAGAGCAGGCTTAGGCTCTTTGAAGGTGACAAAGAAGTTGAAGGGAGGAGTCTTTTGTTGCAGCAGTAGATCTTCTCCAGCAGAGTGAAGGCTCAGTCAAGAAAATACTCAGGTATTTCACAAATTTTTTTTTATGTGTTGCTGAAGAAGCAGTCAGTTTTTTTAAAATACACAGTCAAGAAATTGAAGCGTAACTAAGGATGCAAGGAATGGCCAGCACAAGCACTGGTATGGTTATGTTTAACACCCAGCTCCCACAGTTTAATGGGAAAAGCTATGACTATTGGGAAATAACCATGACCGCCATGTTTGCCTCTCAAGATTTATGGGAAATAGTTGAAGATGGTTTTGAAGAACCAGCAGATGAAAATGAGTTTAATAGATTAACTCCAGCAGAGAAGGATCTGCTGAAGAGCAATAGGAAGAAGGATTCAAAAGCCCATGTGTTGTTGTATCTAGCAGTAGACTAGAGTGTGTTTCCAAGGTTAGCAGCAGCTAAGACATCCAATGAGGCATGGGAGACCCTCAAGACAGCCTATCAAGGCATGGAGAAAGTGAAGACAGCAAAACTACAGTTGCTGTGAGGAGAGATTTTGAGAATCTGAACATGAAGGAGTCAGACAACATTGACTCATTCTTCACACATGTAATTGGTCTAATCACACAGATGAGGACTCATGGAGAAACCATTGAAGAAAGGAGGATTGTGGAGAAAATATTGAGGGTCTTACCCTCAAAGTTTGATGCTATTGTCACCACCATTGGAGAGACAAAGGATCTCTCAAACTTTTCAGTTGATGAACTCCATGCATCACTGATAACTCATGAGCAGAGGTTGAGTAGAAATGAAAACTCATCTCTAGAGCAAGCCTTCAAGACCCAGATGTCCTTTGGAAGAGGAAGAAGTCAAGGCAGAGGAAACAAGAGAGGAAGAGCCAGAAGCCAGAACAGAGGTGGAAGGAACAGTCCAGCAAATGCTCAAGGAAGAGGCAGCAATTCAAATCAGAACCAAGGCCAAGGCAGCAGCCAACAAAGAGGACAACATCATGCTCAAGGATAAAGGTATGAAAAATCCAATGTCCAATGCTATTAATGTAAAAAATATGGGCATTATGCCAGTGAATGTAGGAAGAAGCAGCATGATATGAGTAATAGACAAAATGCAAATGTTACTAGAGAAAACATCAGCCAAAACAATGTGTTGTTAGCTTGTAACATGGCTGAAACAAACAGTGAAGACATATGGTTTTTAG
>APFE031317944.1:0-31272 GCA_000404065.3 Pinus taeda
GCGGGATGCGCGCTGCTAGGGTTTGCAGACGGCGCAACAGACGGGGGTGATAGGAGACGAGCACGGGAGAAAGGAAAGCCGAAGAGGATAGGCCGGGGAGACGATCCGCGCATCACCTGCATTTCAGGAAAATAAATTTTCATCAGCAAAGCTAGGGTAAATTTCTAAGAGGCAAGAGCTGAGTGGGAAATGGAAAATCCAAAGGGGAGGGGAGAGATCCCCTCCTTCAAAAACGTGGTAACAGGGGAGACCAGCACAAGCGGAATGCAGCATAACCAGAAGGAAAGCTACGCCCCAGTGATGGGTAACCTATGGTAGAAAAGGATGGGAGGAAAATGCCTACCTAGGGCACAAAAACAACCAAGATGTGTCATTCCCTGCAACAAACTTGAGGAATACAACTGTTACATGAAGGACCATGCCCTGATATGCAAATTCATAGGCTACTGGCCTTCGGAGAAAGAGTTATACAGATGGATTGATCAAAGATGGAGACCTAGAGGTCACATAGACCTGAAGTTGGGAGCAAAAGGGTTTTTCACAGCTATCTTCACAAATCTGGAGGACAAGAACAGGATCTTTGAAGAAGGACCGTACTTCATGAACAATGCAGGCTTGTTCATGAAATACTGGGAGGAAAGATACAGCCCAGAGAAGGAAAAATTGCTGGACGCCCCAATCTGGGTTAGACTGTTTGGACTTCCCGATGAATTTTGGGACCCTGAAATTTTGGAAGGAATAGGGAACTCAATCGGGAGCTTTGTTAAAATCGCAGAAGCTACAAAACGAGGCAAATATAATTCATATGCAAGGATCTGTGTCTACATGAATCTGGCAGAACCCCTCCCAGAAAGTATCGAGCTAGAACATCATGATGAAGTTTGGCAACATCCAATAGGCTACGAACACATCCCGTTTAGATGCCGCAAATGCCATGAATATGGCCACCTATATAGGTAATGCCCGTTGAATAAGGAGGAGGAATCAAAAAGAAGTCAGGAGGAACATCAGAGAAATGTAGAAAAAATGGAGGAGACAGATAGGGGTTTTCAACAGGTTACAAGGAGAAGGAGACAGAGTAAGGAGGGACCAAAAACCCAAACACAAGAAAAACCCAGTCACACAATAATTCAAAACAAGTTTCAGGTGCTTCAGAGCAAAAATGAGGACTATGAAGTAAATTTGGAGGACGACGAGGACCCTGGGAACACTCCAATGGAAATCGCTGGTGAATATAAAGGAAAGGATGCAAACTCAAGAAAAATTATTGGAGAACGGACGGAAGGAAAGGGGGAAGATACAGCAATGCAATCCCAGATGGATGTGGAAAACCAAGTCGAAAGTGAGGTTGAAGAGGAGAGAATCATGAAACAGCTAATTCAGGAATGGAAATATCTAGATAGCAGATTTATACCTGAGAAGCAGAAACAATTGTATAAGGAAGTATTTCAGAAATATAAAGAAAAAAAGGGGAGAACTTGGACAAGCAGGTAATGACAGGAAACGAACAGGGGAATGGACAGATGGGAATGGAAGGCTCTGGCAAAAACAGTGGGAAAAGAGGCCGGAAAACGATGAGCGAAACTATCCAGACTGTGGGAGAAACGTTGATAAACTCAGGTAAAGTGATACCTCTGTCAGAGGTATTCTTCCCCTCCTACCAAAAGTTTTAAATGATTGTTATTAGCTGGAATATTAGGGGCCTGAATAGTAAGGGTAAAAAAAGGTATATGAAAGATAAACTGAAAAAAAGAGAAGCCTAGCATCATGATTTTACAGGAGACAAAAATTTCAGTTCAACAAATTGAAGGAATAATTGACAAAAATAAACTGCAATACGAAGTTATGGGGCAAGATGCTATTGGCTCTGCAGGAGGTATTGCAATTTTGTGGAATCCAAATGATATCATCTTAGATAGCTGGACCAGCATGAGTAGAGTCCTTACTGGCCTGGGTAGGATAGTAGGAACAAAGGAACAGGTTGTTATTTCAGGGGTTTACGACCCCCCTTCCCCAAGAGAAAAAGAAAATTTCATAAACAGTATGAAAATCATCCGCAGGTTATATCCAGAAGCTGCTTGGATCATAGGTGGCGATTTTAATCTAATCAGATCCTTAGAAGAGAAGAAAGGAGGGATAAGGAAGATGGATCACTTCATGGATAAATTCAATGAAATGATAGAGGATTTAAGGTTAGTAGACATTGAGACTATTAATGGGATGTGCAACTAGAACAACAGGAGGGGGGGTAAAAACCAAATTGCTTCTAGGCTTGATCGATTCCTAGTATCAGAAGCTGTCATGAATAAGGATGTTTTTGTCGAAGCAAAGATCATACCTTCCCTGGGTTCTGATCATTGGCCGATTAGACTAGAGGTGGATATTAAAGGGAATCGCGGAAAAAGACCTTTCCGATTTGAAGCCTTCTGGTTAAGGGACCCATAATTCATCAAGAAAGTTAAAGAATGGTGGAGGCAAAGTACTATGCCGGGCAAAGGAAAAATGCACACGTTTCAGTTGAAACTGAAAGAGCTGAAAGGGAGAATCAAAAAATGGAACAAGGAGGAGTTTGGTAACATTATGGAAGAAAAACAAAAACTAGAGAGGGAAATGGAATCTCTTCAACAAAAGATGATAATGGAAGGCAGAATAGAGGAAAGTATCAACAAAGAAGGGGCAATACTTGGAAAACTAGAAGAAATACGGAAGCAAGAAGAAGTCCTCTGGCGGAAAAAATCAAGAATAAAGTGGTTAAGGGAGGGGGAAAGAAACACTAAATTCTTTCATCAGGCTATGATCAAACATAGACAGAGAAACATGATTCTATCCATCAAAGACAAAAATGGGAATAGAGTGGTTGAGAAAGCTGAGATTGAACAAGTCCTTATTGATCACCATAAAGGAATTTTAAGTGAACCTCAAGCTGATCGAATGCGAGCAATTCAGGAAATATGCTCGGCCATTCCGCGCTTAGTCACAGAAGACCAAAATAAGGCGTTGATGAGAGCTGTCACCTTAGACGAGATAGAGGAAACTGTGAAAGTAATGAAGAAAGGTACTGCTCCAGGCCTGGATGGCTTCACAGTTGATTTCTACTAGGCGGGATGGCACTTCCCGGGGAAAGAGATTCTGGAGCTGGTAGAAGAATCTAGGGTGAACCATAAGGTATGGCCTGCCATTAACTCCACTTTCTATGCTTTAATTCCTAAAGGTGATAATTTGGAAGACGCCAATGGTTTCAGACCCATAGCGCTGTGTAATGTTATTTATAAGATTATAACATCCATGATTGCCAAGAGA
Source organism: Pinus taeda (assembly GCA_000404065.3). Classification (NCBI taxonomy): domain Eukaryota; kingdom Viridiplantae; phylum Streptophyta; class Pinopsida; order Pinales; family Pinaceae; genus Pinus; species Pinus taeda. The sequence continues at coordinate 3,301 of APFE031317944.1, forward strand.
TTAAAACCCCTTCTGGACAAATTAATATCTGCTGAACAAACAGGTTTTGTTGAAGGAATGCAGATCCTTGATGGTCTGGTTGTAACTCAAGAAGTTATTCATTCCTTAAAAGTTAAAAAGCGAAAGGGTATGATGATCAAATTAGACTTGTCGAAGGCGTATGATAGACTTAATTGGAACTATTTGGAAAAAGTCTTGGAAAGTTTTGGTTTTAATAGAAGATGGATTGAATGGATTCATAGCTTGATTTCTTCTCCAAATTTTTCTATTCTTGTTAATGGGACCCCCTCGAAAACATTTAATGCTTCTAGAGGTATTAGACAGGGAGATCCATTATCTCCATTTCTATTCATTCTAGCTGTTGAAGGGCTGGGTCGCTTTATTAAAAAAGAAAGAGAAGCAAACAGAATAAAAGGTCTTAAGCTTTGGGGAAATAATCTGCCCTTAACTCATCAGTAATTTGTTGATGATATCATGTTGTTCGGAGAACCAACAGTCAAAGAAGTAAGGCACCTCAGAAGAATTTTGGATCTATTTGTGGAGGCTTCTGGTCTGGAAATCAATAGAGATAAGTCCTGTGTTTTCATATTTAATACAGTGGATCAGGTCAAAACCCACCTCATAAGACTTATGGGCTTTAAGAGAGGAGAATTGCCTACAAAATACTTGGGCAATATTTTGGACTTTACCTCCAAAAAGATGAAAAATTGGCAAGGAGTCCTGGATAAGCTGAGCAACAAGGTAGCAAATTGGGCCTTCAGAGCTTTAAACATAGCTGGTAGAATAGTTCTGGCAAAATCAATCCTTCAAGCTATCCCTATCTACCCTTTATCGATAATGGTTGCCCCTTTAGGAGTATGCACAAGGATAAGAGAGGTCATCAGAAATTTTATATGGAGAGGGACTGACCAAAAGAAAAAATGGGCCTTAGATTCCTGGAGTCAGTTAACTGAAAGAAAGGAGAAAGGAGGATTGGGGTTGAGGGATCCTGAGATTCTCAACAGAGTTCTGGGAGCGAAACTCTGGTGGCGCTGGCTTAGGGGGGGAAATGATCTTTGGAAAACCATATGGAAAACAAAATACAATATGCTTGATTCTGCAGTTGAGATCTTAAGGCAGAGAGAAACTCCCAAAGGGTCTACAATTTGGGACCTAGCTCGTCTGAACAGGGATTTGGTTGAAAAGCACACCTTCTGGGAGATCCAAGGTGGAGAAGAAGCTAATTTCTGGGAAGATAAGTGGGATCAGAAAGAAAGACTGAGTAGAATTCAGGGACTTCAATAGATTCGAGACAGAATAGGAGGAGATAGAACTTATGTCAGAGACTATTGGAAAGCTAATAACCCAGAAGAGAGCTGGAGAATATGGACTGATTCGACGGAGTGGGACAAAGAGCTCAGCCAAGACCATCAAGAAGCCTACAGGAAGGAGATAGAATCCAGGAAGATTAAAGCTCGCAATGGAAGGGATATCCTCAGGTGGGGGAATTCTATGAAGGGCTCGTTCACCACCAAGGAGGCCTACTACCTAACTGTTTCTCAAATCGGAGATGAAGAGAATCCAGACTGGAAAATTATATGGGAAAGTAATTGGTGGCCGAAAGTCTCCATATTTATATCGCTGGCATCAAAGAATAAGATCCTAACCTGGGATCGAATACAAAAAAAAGGCTTTAATGGCCCATCGAGATGCTGTCTCTGTAACACTGATGGGGAAACCAAAAATCACCTGCTGATAAACTGTCCATTTGCAAGGATTCTGTGGATGAACACTAAACGAACCTTTGGCAAACCCGAAACTGCCCCCAGTGAATTCAACGAATTGGTTTTTCAATGGAATAAGGAAATTTTTCAATGTAAAGTGGTCAGAAGAGCGTGGGATCTCATCTCAGGGTTTGTACTCTGGATGATCTGGAAGGAGGGGAATCACAGAATATTCCAGAACATAGCAAAGGAACCGGAAGTAATTTGGGGAAGAGCAGTAAAGTTAATGCGGGAAACAATCCTGGTTGACAAATGGGTGGGGGAGGATTGGAAGGCCAACCAGGTTGAGGAAGGGATCCTGAACAAATTAAATCTAAAGTTTGAGATGGTCCATCACAAACAAACCTCCAGACATGAGATGCGGACTCAAAGCCCTAATAAATTCAGCTATCCCAGAGGAAATTTCATAAAATTAAACTTCGACGGGGCCTCGAAGGGGAACCCGAGCGAAGCTGGCTTTGGAGGCAATTTTCGAGACAGCAACAATCAGGTAAGGTGGATTTTCGCAGATTGGGGAGGAGAAATGACAAATAACGAGGCAGAGTTCTAGGCTCTTCATCAGGGTTTGCGGATCGCTGTAAGAAATGGTTACACTAATTTAGAAATTACGGGAGATTCTCAGATTGCGGTGGAAATGCTGAAGAAGCTCAGCAATGGACGAAGCTGGGAGAAGGTCACAAACAGTTGGCGTACAGCGGGAATTGTCCAGGAAATCGCTGACCTACTGAAAAGAATCGAATATAAGATAATAAATCATGTTAGAAGGAAAGGGAATCAGGCGGCTGATTTCTTGGCAAATTGGGGATGCAGAGGCCGCGGCAGCACGGTGGATACTCAATGGAGAGCGGTGTGCGGGAATAGGGAGTGGAAGGACCTGGCAACTATAATCAATGCAGACCATGATCAAGCCACAGGAGGAAATACGAGGATCGATGAGCTGGAGCAATAAGAGGACGTGGAGTCTCCGAGCAACGAACCTAGTTCATTCGGGGCAGAGACGGGATATGATCACAGGTAGCAGAGTAGTACAGGGGCGGCGCGCGTGGGGGACGGCCCAAGATCAAAACCAAGGTGAAGCTATAAATGATCGCAATCTTAGAGGAGGTAGGAACGGTCTGTCAGACCTCTTGACAGTGGACATTAAACAAGAAATGATGGCCAAATGCAACGTCACCCTGGCAAGCAACCGGCGGCAAATGAATTCCGACCCGAAGGTGTACGCTGAGGACAAAAATCTAATATATACCCAAATGGGGGAGGAGAACCAGTCATTTAGCTGTTTCCAAATTTGGAGAGGTGCGGACAGTTCTGTTGAGGGACAACAATTCACGAGAAAGGTTTCCGGTTATCAAAGATTTCTCTGCGGCGGAACCGTGGGCAACATGGAAACAAGGCAGAAAACCAGGGAGGCAGAGGAGAAGCATAATTCATCTGTGGAGGATAAGAGCTGGAAAGGGAAAGGAATTATGAAGGACGATCAACCGATTGAGATCTGGGAGATCGAGGACGAATCCGAGGAGGAGCTGCCCCGAGGGGAAGGGAATGTGAGGTCCTTCTATCAGGATAGGTTTGCAGGCGAGGAGTGTCAGCATATGGAAAACGACCACCCTGCTCCGAAGGAGACGAAAGTTCGTCGATACGGCATGAGAAAACGGGCGCTGAGCCCTGACAGAGGTGCGGACTCGAGCAGGAAAAGGGGCCGAGGATAGGGAAGGAGGACGCAGAATAAAGGAGAGAATTCCAGGCAGGATTCGAAACTTGTTAAACCGCCAAGGAGGACGGTGAATCACAGAATCCGGTGAGCTGAAAGGGCCTACCATCGAAACACAAACCCAGCAGTCAGAAGATTTATGTAGTTCCTGGAGGAAGATTCTCTCCAAGACCAGTCTGAAGATGAAATGGAGGATTGGGAGTTTCTTCTTCATGATCCAGGCCATACCAGGGGACGAATGTACTTATTCAAGAAATCCTTGCACATATACTGGGTTATGAAGAGGCTGATGGCAAAAGCCCTTGAACAAGTAGCCAAGGAGATGGTCGAGTTAGCCAAGGGAGACCCGGATCTGCGCAGAGAATTGAGCTTCATTCGCACTGCGATGGCGAAGCAAGAGGAAAAGGTGGACACGATTCTTCAGCTGTTGAAGGGGGATCAACAAGATGCTGAGCGAGGAACAAGTCTGCAACCAGCTATGGATAATGCTTGACTTGAGATATGTTTAGGAAAACTCATAGTCTTTATAGTATCAGTTTTTTCCCTGATTTAGATAGAGATATATACTTCTTGCAGATTAGTAGTATTAGAAAATCTCAAGACTGCCTTGTTTATTTAGATAAGATTATCAGATTATGGGCCTTCTACTTTTGGGCAGCGATCAAAAACTATAGATGGATTAAGTACCCGGTTTCCCCATGTGGGCGGGTCTTCAATATTTTTGATACTATGTAATGGTTTATTTCTATCCAGTAATAGAAAGAGTTCCACCTCAGCTTACAAAAAAAAAAAAAGAGATTGTGGGGTAAGGGAGTATGTGTGCACATTTGAAAATGCAAAATTTCAATGGGAATCACTATGTGTGTAGGTTAGAAGTGGGAGTTGGAAGGTGTGCACCTTGAAAATTCACCCTTAATATTTTGTATACCCTACACACTTTGCATGCCCTTCCCCAACTTGCACACTTACTACCCCACCTTTGGTAAGCTCTACACACTTTCTCCCTTATCCAAAATAAAAAATGGAAAAATAATATCAATATAATTCTTTATAGAATAATAATATTAACCATGTAAGATTAATATATTTTTCATTTATTATTAATATACTCCAATTAATTTTGATGTAAAAAAGATAAATCTAAAACAAGAAAATACAAACTTAACCCAATCCATCCTAATTTTAAAAAACATCATTTATTACTTTGAACTTAACTATTTCACTTAGAACAAAATGGTATATTAATGTCTTTATTTCAAATTTCAAATAAAATTGAACTGACATCTTTAATAGGAAAAATAGGATGTCAATGAGGGTGGGACCTCCATTTGAAAGTAAGAAAATCTTATCAATTCCTTTATTTCATATTTCAAATAAAAATGAACTAAAAAATTAATAAGAAAAATAGGATTTCAATGAGGGTGGGACCTCCATTTGAAAGGAAACAAGTATACATTTTCAAATTTATACTTATTCCCCTTCTCATTACACACTTACTCCTATATTAGGCAATTCGGGATGAGATAGAGTGAGAGGTTGAGGTGGTTGTCACCTTACCTTCTACATTAAATATGATGGGCTCCCCACCTCTTCCCTTGAAAAATACCTATACTATTATGGGTGGGCTATCATTAACACAATGATGGGCCTCTAACTCCTCATGCATGTGCATTAAGGTGGAGTAATTCTGCAGTACCTCTAGGAAGCTTATCAATTGGGAGATATATGGTTTCAAGTGAATGCATGAAGATGGGCTACACTTTTGGGTCACGTGTGGCAATGAAATTTCAAAATTTTACTCTTTTATCGAATTGAGAACTAAGTTTTTCATATTAATTTTATTTTTTATGTAAAATTATATTTTTTATTTCTTTTTGAAGTTGGCGAAGTAATATTTCAATTGTATTTTGCAGACACGTGTTCATGTAAGATTTTTTTCAACTATTTAAATAAATTTAAAAACCAAGAGTACCCTTTTGAAGAGGACTCATAAACTAAGATAGTGATATTTAAAAAAAAAACATTTTCTATATTTTATGTTATTGATTTTTTATTCAACCTCTTTAAAATTGTCCCAAAAAAATCAAGCATTATGTTTAAGAGAAATCAGATGAAAAATATCATATGAATTCAAAAATTCCAAACTCATATGCCATTGAGTAGAGGATTCCTTCATGAATACAACATGATCAACTCCACCACCTAAGGACAAATTTTTCCCTAACTTTGTTAGGCTACAAAATGGTGTTGCAAAATATTTTGCAGAAGAGGTGTTGAAATTGTGACTTTTAGTGCTTAAAGTTTAAATTCAAATAGATTTATTGATGGTTATACAAACCCTTGATCAAACCATTTACATGGTCAAATAGAGGCTCGATCAAGCCTTTGTGAAAAGAAAATCAAATGCTTATGTGAATCCCATAATTTAGATTTTAGAATCAATAAAATTTAAATGTATATTAGCTCCAAATATATATGGGATGGAAGAAAAAATACCTAGAGTGATAGAGGTGGAAACATAGAGAGGGTGACAAGGGAGATATCGAGATAAATTGAGGAAGAGAGAAGAGGAGGAGTGAAGAAAAAGAGAAGGAGAGGAGAAAGAGATGGAGAGAAGGGTAAGAGAGAGGGAGGGACACAAAGATGGAGAGAGGGAAATAAGGAGAGAGTGGAGGAGAAAGAGAGGGAAAGAGAGAGAGATGGATTTAGAGGAAAGATGGGGAGGGAAGAATAAATACATATAGAGAGAGAAATGTGAAGAGAGATGAGTGACAAGAGAGAGATGGAGAGAGTGTGTGTGTGTTTAGGGGTGAGATAGAAAGAAAAATAAGGAGAGATGGAGGGAAGGGGGCGAGAGAATGAGAGAGGGAGGGTGATAGTGATAGAATCGGAAGATGAAGAGAGAGAGAGAGAGAGAGAGAGAGAGATAAATTAGGGGGAAAGATAGAGGGAGGTGGGAGAGAAAGGGATCAAGATGAAGGAAGAGAGAGAGGTTTCTAGAGGGATGGAGGGAGAGAGAGAGAGATCGAGTTGGAGGGGAGAGAGAGGGAGGTAAGAAGAAAGACATATGGAGAGAGAGGGAGTGACAAGGGAGATGGAGAGAGAGTGATAGAGGAGAGTAGGAGGGAAGAGAGATAGAAGGGGAGAGCGAGGGAGCGAAGGGGAAGACAGAGAGGGGGGAGAGGGAGGACGTAGGGAGAGGGGAGGGGAAGGGGGGGAGGTAGTCTATATGTTTGCAGGGTTATATAAAGAGATGAAGAAGGAGAGATAGATGGAGATAGAGATATAGATGGAAGGGGGAGAGAGGGAAGAAGAGAGAGATATAGAGAGGAAGGTGTTGAACAAAAAATTGTCACCTTGGCATTTTGCAATCTGTATGAGTTCATTGTCACTCATACTTTCCTCCTTTGCAAGTCTTAAGCCTCAGTTCCTCATATCAAGCCTTGAAAATAAGAGAAAGCCCTTAAAAGTCTCTAAAACTCTGGTTCTACACTTTCTCTTAGCATTACCTGCGGTCCTGCACCTAATGGTCATGTTCCCTGTGCACCTGACCGCTCCGTCTCTATGTTATGGGTGCGAACCCTTGTAAAAGTTAAAAAGGCGCAAGTATATTCTTTAAAACTCACTTTGAGTCATTTCTAGAAGCTTCTGGAAGGAATCTTGAGGTGGCAATCTCGCTCCCTTAAGGTTGATTCATCCCATACCTTAAGGAGCTAACCCCTTGATGTGAGGAGCTTATCCCTTTGAAGGATGACTCTATCCCTTCATAGGTGGACCTGTAACCTCCTTCCTTTGCACTATAAAATGAAGCATTGGGCTGGTTACTCGAGAGGTTAAAAGCTAAATATTTTTGAGGTGAAATGCTGTTGGAACTTAGTCTTCCTAATTGAGATTTTGAGAGGAGAGATTACATACCTCTTTGATCTCATTTGGAAGGGTGTGAGGCATTTCAAAATAAAGGAGATTCCTGTTTCGGACCCTAGGAAGATCTTGTACAACATCAAGGTTGAAAAGGTTGTAAGGTTCTTCTATTTCAAGTTAATACAAATAAGTTTGTTTTTCTCAATAAGATGTGTCTTATGGTTTATTTTATGGATTCCTTGATCACCATAATGAACATGATTTATGATATTAGCTATGCAGGTGTTATTTGATGTGTGCTTGTTTTTTATTGCGGGTTCTCAAAAGGAAACTCTTTCGGACGGTTGAAGGATGGTTGCTACAAACTAGCATTGGACTTAAGGTATGGCCTAAACACCTCTATAGTTTTTGTTATGAATCGTATATGTTTAGAGAAAGATATATTTGTTTGTCATGCTTGTTGCTAGATATCTTTTGATACTAGGGAGATCGGCCTTGTCCGCAAGATTGATTTATCTAACCAACAGAAGGGAGGGGGAGATAGATAGATATGATGGGAGAGAGAGAGAGAGAGAGACTGTGTGTGTGTGTGTGTGTGTGTTTGCGGGGGTGAGATAGAGAGACAAAGAAGGATAGATGTAGGGGCATATAGATATAGATGGAGGGTGGAGAGAGGGAAAAAATTACTTACAGTAGATGCATTTATTTTAGTGTAGATTATATTTTCTAATCCTATTTTATTTCATGCACTATGTTGTACCTTAAGAGATCAATTTCCTGGCTGTGGAGAAATTGTGCTTAAGACATTAATAAATATTATTTTACTATCACTTATTTGTTTGTTGTGTCATCAAATGAAGGACCTGGAGAACTTGGTCTTTAACCCTTAATACATGTATGACCAGAACATCTCAGAATTCCATTTGTTGTTAGATATAAATGATGAATGAAGAATGCTTGAAGGAGAAGTTAAAGATAATATGATGATCTTTCATAGAAACTACTATCTGTAACTTAGAAGAATTATGAAAATGAGAACTGAATCATAGACAATATGTTGTTTAACACAGAAACTATTATCTGTGACCCTTGGAGAAGTTAACGATAATATGTTAGTCTTTCACAGAAACTATTATCTATAACTTAGAAAAGAAGGTGAAAACTTCAAGTATAGGAGTGCTCTTTTAAGGAATTTAACTTTATCTACATAAGAAAAAAAAGACCTGCAGCTTCATTACTATACTTGAAAGAAGAAAACATAACATGACACATGATAGAGAAGGTTACAAAATCATACCCAACAACTCATGGACACTTCTAATTCTCTCATTAATTAATGATGATATCAGGAATACAGTGGCCTAGTCTCCGAGTTCTCTCAAGTTCAAACCACCGACCCTTTCTCTGTAAATTTTCCTCTTCTTATACATTATGAAACAGTTGTTGATCTCTAAAACTGTCAAAATACTAAAATTGTTTCTCTAACTATCTGAATTAAAAACTATTACAGGATTTTACAGAGGGTAAAAGACACCTCAAAGTACATGAAATAATAGGAACATCACTGAATTTGGAAGAGGATGATAACTGTTGGCTTGCTCTGTTAATCCGCTGCCGAGTTCCTCTACAAATGCTTTAATAATAATTAATCCGCTTTTACCATAATTAAATACATTAAACTTTGACTTGTGCGAAGACTGGGGATTGCATATATATTGGGTGCGCTTATATTGGCCATAACATAAAAAAAACATGCCCATTTTCCTTTTCTTTGGACTCAGCTTTAACATTGATTTTTCCCTTTACCAAGCAAAACCAACGCAAACCTTTGGTAACTACGAAATTGAAAAAGTATTAACTCTGCTTCATAAATACATCAGATCTCCCTTTTCAGCGCTCCGTTGACTTCCCCTCGCAAATCGCAATCGGCCCCTTTCCAGTGGTGCATTAACATAATGTTGGACTTATGCATAATTCCTTCATATCTGTGCCTTTTTATTATATACCTTTAATAATGAAAATATGCCATAACGCATGCTTTTTCCACTTCTAACGCGGGCTTTGCACAACTATCAAGGCATAGCTTTATCGCAATCGCAATCGGCCCTTTCCAATATTGTATTGACCCACTTCTTAACAATCTACGATATGACGGACACGTAGAGTTATAAGATATAGCATATAAACTATCGAGTCCAGAATCCCCACTGCTCATCGCAATCGGCACTTCCATAATATATATATATATATAAATATATTATAATATAATATATATATATATATATTAAATATATATATATATAATATATAATTATATATATTGGTCTAGTTTTATATAACTTTTTATATAATGACTTGATTTTTTTGTATAGCAACTTTGGCTACTCCGAGGCCGATTCTTTTACAGTTCTTTGAGCAATTCCACTATGTCATTATCACTTCTTCATCTAGCTTTATCTCTTCTTTTTGAAGTATTTTCAAGTTCTTGTATGAAAAATTAATATTAAAGGTAACAAAAAAATACATGTTTCAACATCTGGCTCCACCTAGGGATAGTACTTTTTCCACAGAAGCTCTAAGAACCATAGACTAGTGCCTTATCCATTGGGCATGGAGTCATATATTGCTTCTCCAAACTTAACTGTGTGAAAATTTTGTACAGTGATCCTACGCAGATATCTGCAATGATAAGATGCTTGTTGAGAATCGTAGATCAGTAGCCTTAGTTGGGCATGGAGTCCAAAACTACGAAAACACTGAAACTTGACAAACTGGAAACTGACAATATTGAAGTCTGAAACCTCTGCAAACCAGTTTCCAAACCCTTATTCATCAACTAATGATTAAACTGAAGAACTACAATTGGAAACGAAATGTTGAACACCTGAGCTTATTTATGTACAAGTTCTTAGATATGTACATGATTGACCTCAATCAAGTGAAGTCAATCTTCCAATGGTACTAGGTTAGCATTTGAGTGCATAATCTTGAACCATTCTGCCAGTGAATTTTTAAAATACAGTTCATCCTAAATGAAAAATAAACTATGCATAAAGGCAACTCACAGAAGAAATTAGAAGAATATCCAAAAAATGATATGTGTAGACTGCTGATAAATTTTTCCATGTAATCTGCCATAAGATCTTCAAAAGTATAAGGAAAATTATGGTCCTGATCAGCTCCAAGAAAGAAATTCTCTATGTATGAAGTTTCTTGCCCAAATAGACCTTCTGTTGGGATAGTATGCTTAACAAAACAATCAGTAACATCTTTACGAAAATGATCTATGTCACTTTCATGTCTCCACTTTTCATCTCTAAGCTTTGATTGAAAATAACTTGTAATTGTAACTTCGGGAGGAAAAAGGAATTTTTTCACATTACTATATGACATATGATCAACTTCAAATAGATTATTTACCTTTGATCCATGGGCATCATTGTGTTCTTCAATGGATTGATATACAATCTCTTTATCAGCTTCCTTTTTACATGAGATAACCTCTTTTTATATGATAGATGGCTCAATATATTGTTGTCCAACATATCCCACTTGCTAGTTTCTTCATGTATGTTCAACACCCAACTGATGCACTTGAAGAGCTTCATCCTATTTACCATTTAAACCATTTTCATTATAGATAGAAGGATCATCAAATTTAACAAAATAATAACTTTGGGGATTTATTTGCAACTTAATTATTTCTTCCTCCTCTCGACTGCTGAGCAGAAATTATTGATGCATGCTTGAACTTTCCTCTATCTGAATACTCTCTTGATCTACTTGGAATAGAGTCAACCCATTCTCTGCTTGGGAGATTATTGAAGAAAAAAAATTTATAACCCTCTCTGCATCATTTTGAGAACATGATAGTTCCTCACTTTTAGAGACTTGCTCATAACTTTGAATGCTTGATATATTATCAACAATATTATCTTGAGCCTTTAAAGTTTCTTTAGCATCATAATATTCATAATAACCTTCAAAAATAAACTTGTGTGGATAATAAGTTCTAATAAGTTCTACAAGAAGAATTGAATACTGAATGGAAATATTTCAGAGATGAAATGCTTGAATGGGGAAGAGACCTGAACAAAACCCTAGCTTCTTGGTCCAAAGAAAACAAAAACAAATTCATCTTCACATCTTCATGAATGATGCATGTTGCTCCATGCATTCATGAAATTCTTGGAGATGTTGAGTTGGATCTTCATATTCCTTTCTACTGAATTTTGGAAGATACTCATTCCATGCATAAAATTTAGGCATATCATGAGGATAGCCAGTGATCCCAGTAAAATCAAATAGATCAAATTTATGGACTAAGAATGCAGGGAGAGCCATTAGAACCCAGAAAAGAAAAATTCAAAGTGCAATGGAGTCGCCAATCAATATTGTAAGTGAAAATCACAGGTGTGAATGTACAATCAACTGCTGAAACTTATCACTCTCAAGAATCAGCTTCAAACTTAATGAATTCAAGAAAAAGTGTTCTTACTCTATTGCTTTGCAGTCTATGGTGTTTGTTACAATGGAGTCGCCTTTTATTACTTTTATTTGAAACAACCAAGTATTTCCTCCTCACTGAACAACCAGAGGAAAATCTTAAAAACCGAGGGAAAATTGTTCTTGTCTTCTCTCCCTAGAAACGGCACCAATTAATGTTGTACCTTAAGAAACCAATTTCCTGGCTATGGAGAAATTGTGCTTAAGACATTAATAAATATTATTTTATTATCACTTATTTGTTTGTTATGTCCTCAAATGAAGGACCTAGAGAACTTGGTCTTCAACCCTTAATACATGTGTGACCAGAACTTCTCAGAATGCCATCTATTGCTAGATGTTATAAATGATGAATGAAGAATGCTTGAAGGAGAAGTTAAAGATAAAATGTTGATCTTTCACAGAAACTACTATCTGTAACTTAGAATAATTATGAAAATGAGAATTGAATCATAGACAATATGTTGTTTAACACAGAAACTACAATCTATGACTCTTGGAGAAGTTAAAGATAATATGCTGGTCTTTCACATAAACTATTATCTATAACTTAGAAAGGAAGGTGAAAACTTCAAGTATAGGAGTGCTCTTTTAAGGAATTTTAACTTTATCTACATAAGAAAATAAAGACCTACAGCTTCATTACTATACTTGAAAGAAGAAAACATAACATGACACATGACAGAGAAGGTTACAAAATTATACCCAACAACTCATGGAAACTTTTGATTCTCTCATTAATCAACGATGATATCAGGAATATAGTGGTCTAATCTCTGGGTTCTCCCAAGTTCGAACCACCGACCCTTTCTCTTTAAATTTTCCTCTTCTTATACATTATGAAACAGTTGTTGATCTCTGCAACTGTCAAACTACTAAAACTGTTTCTCTAACTATATGAATTAAAAACTATTACATGATTTTATAGAGAGTAAAAGACACCTCAAAGAACATGAAATAACAGGAACATAGCTGAATTTGGAAGAGGATGATAACCGTTGGCTTGCTCTGTTAATCTGCTGCCGACTTCCTCTACACACGCTTTAATAATAATTAATCTGCTTTTACCATAATTAACTGCATTAAACTTTGACTTCTGCAAAGACTGGGGCTTGCATATATATTAGGTGCACTTATATTTGCCAAAACATAAAGAAAACACACCCATCTGCCTTTTCTTCGGACTCGGCTTTAACATTTATTTTTCCCTTTACCAAGCAAAATTAATTCAAACCTTTGGTAACTGTGGAACTGAAAAAAGTATTAACTCTACTTCATAATTCCATCGAATCTGCCTTTTCAGCACTCCGTTGACTTCCCATCGCAAATCGCAATTGGCCCCTTTCCAGTGGTGCATTAACATAATGTTGGACTTACGCATAATTCCTTCATATCTGCACTTTTTTATTATATACCTTTAATAATGAAAATATACCATAAAAACTCTTCAAGTGACACGTAGCTGCGAGGAGGAGAGAGGAAACCGCTTTTCGGGCAATTAATCCTCGTGCTACTTGTCCACCTGAAATCAGTGTGGACCATTGGATCCATGAAGGGTAGATCAACAGTGGAGGTTTTGTCGTGCAATTTTTTGTTCGGCAATCGAAGGAAGGAGGTGGAGTTGGAATTGCGTTTCGTCGATATACGATTTAGCAATTCGACATTAGCCATTGGATCATTGAATGAGATGGATGGCAGTTTTTTATGGTCACGGATGTATTATTTTTGAAGTCAAACCTTATGGATTGCGGATCAAGTTTTGTGTATTTCCTGTGTAATCCTTATTTTTAGATAGAGTGAATGGTTCCAAGTTTTAGAGGTTTAAAGCCAATAACGCTTCTGTTAGGTTATGTGGACCATTTTTTGGTAAAGGAAAGGACTTTGGTTTACCCTGTAACATATGTAATGTACTTGTTCAGTTAATAAGTAGCTCCATTCTTACTTGAACAAAAAAAGAAAATATACCATAAAGCATGTTTTTCTGCTTCTAACACGAGCTTTTCACAACTATCGAGGCATAGCTTTATCACAATCACAATCGGCACTTTTCAACGTTGTATTGAACCACTTCTTAACAATTTGCGATATAACGGACGCACTGAGTTATAAGATATAGCATATAAACTATCAGGTCCCCATCGCTCATCGCAATCGGTATTTATCTATATATATATATATGTATGTGTGTTTGTGTGTGTGTTGTGTGTGTATATATGTATATATGTATATATATGTTATGCAATATGACGGACCCGTCGCAATTATAAAACATAATATATATACTTTCGAATCCAGCCCGCGATCACAAATCACAATCGGCATAAGTCATAAACGTTATGTGATAATCGCGGACCTGACAAAGTTATAAATCATGGCATAATCAATATCGAGTCTGACCTATCGTTATTGTGGACCCACCATATTATAAATATAATATATATCCTTTCGAGTCCGTCATCACAAATCGTGATCAACGGAATCCATATGCATGTATATAAAGGGCTTTTCGATACAGCAACCCACCGAACTTTTAAACACAATGTATATATTTCAAGTCCGGCTATATATGTTTTAACACTTGTTTCCTTTGTAAATATGATATATTTCTTTATTTGCTTCTCGTTTCAATATGCACTTATATATATGATCTGGATTTAAACAGGAATGCAACAAATTACAGAGATAACCATAAATACAGATATGCAGCAGAAATAATACTTCATTTCATTAATGTAAAATACTGAAATATGCTTACAAACAGTAATGGAAATAAACTAGCTGGGGCGATGGTAGCTTATCTCTGAGAAGAGATGTGGTGGCTACATACCTCTGAACTGTGTTACAATGAGGCTCTAAGGCCTATTTATTGTTGAGAAGCAATGGAAAACCCTTCACATCCCAAAACCTAACCCTAGAAGATGAAACGCCAAATTGTGGGCCCCGTTTGGGTAAATTGGTACATCAATTTCCCAGGGTCGTAACTTTGGCATACGATCTCTGTTTGATGCATACAATAGCTCGTTAGAAAGATCTATCCAAGAACTACCACTTTGGGAATGGAAAGATCAGTCCATGGACCCATGTTGCCCCCATATTTCCCAAAAGCATCGTTTAGGGCCTCAAAACGGCTCCGGAAGTTCAGGACCCGAAAAACTGTTAAAAATAGTAAATTGTGCTACAATTTAGGAAACTTAAAAAACTAAAAGAGACAATTGTGGAGGTCCAAATGGGCTAGGTGGGTGGCCACCAACATCCACCTGGATCATTCTTCCCCCCTTAGGAAGCAATGGTCCCCATTGCGTTGAGTTCCTCCCTGAGATGAGGAAGCTTCTGCTGAGCTGGGTCTCTAGTGAGTTGTTCTACAATCTTTGATGTGTCCAGAAATGGTGGGAAGCATGGTCGACAACGGTCCACATTGAAAACTCGATGCAAGCCAAGGCATGGAGGAATGTTGTGCTTCAAATCATTGTTTCCCGTAGCCTTTGTTACTGGTGTAAGGACCATGTCAAAGTGGTCTGAGTTTCTGATGGGTTCTAGTAAGACGTTCTCTCTGCAAATGTAACCAAAATTTGCTGCCCACCTGAAACTTGTGTGGTACCCCTGTGGGTGAGGAGAAGTTGTTCGTGTTTTTGGTCATGATCGTATCCCTTTGTTGTTGCTACTACATGGAGGAACCCTTTGCTGCGGTCATGGATGTAGCAATGATCTTCCCCTTAGTTTGGGAGCGAACCAGATAGAAAATGAATTTCCTAGTCTGGGAGATGAGCTTGATGCCTTTCTTGGCAGTGATCAAAGAGGTGGCAATAGGTGGGGCTACCTCCAGTATCCTGTATAATGAATTATCTAAAGAAATAATGACAGTGTGAGGCCTTGACTCATACACAACATGTCGCCTCCACAAGTATGGCTGGCTGAATAGTACATTGCAAACATCCAAAGATGTAACATCACACAATACCTCGTCTGTGAAGGGCTTGATGCTGTAGGGAAGGTGGCATTATTGGCGAATTTTGAGATCTCGTCCTTCGTGAAGCCACCCAATACTGTACGACTACAGGTGTGGTGTAGTTGGTAAGCCCAACTGCTTCACAACCTCTACTAAAACGAGGTTCTTTTGGCTGCCACTATTGACAATGAATTGCAGTGGCAAACCCTTCACCCACATCTGTGAGTGGAAAAGACGCTCCCCCTCCTCTGGGTCTTTGAGCTCATTCTTCTGGATCTTGGCGGTGGCAACAGTGGCACTGGGATCCACATCAATGATCTACTTCCCTTTGCCATTCCCCTTGTCGGGTTCTGGCTCAGGGTCAGAACATGCATCTGATTCGAAAGCCTTCAACTCGGCCACTAGCGACTGCTTGGTCCAACACTCACTTGTGTTATGAGTGGGACTCTTGTGGAACTCACACCACTTTCTTGTGTCCTTCTTTGGCTTCATGGTGTTGTTCTTTTCTTGCGGCTTCGATGGGTTGTCTTGGGTCACCCTGCCTTGCCTTTGTCCTTTGGGCTTCGGATTTACAGATCCAAAGTCTCGCTTCTTCTGTTTGAACTTTTGCTCGATTTTGACAAAGTATCAGTACGTCGTGCTGAGAGAGGAGATGTTCAGGAACTCCATCTCTTCCTAGATGTATCTGTGTAGGAAACCACGGTATTTGAGTACCAGATGCAGATCAGAATCTTTGATACCCAATTGTGTGCGAAGGGTGTGAAAAATGTTTGTGAGCTCAGGCACATCTTGGTCCCATCCCTGCCACAGCATGGTCCATTTGATGTATTTGTCCTCATAGCTTTTGACAGGGTAGTACTACTCCTTGATGGCATCCTGGAATGAATTCCAAGTGGGTGTGGCTGAAAATAGTGAGCCGGTATTTTCATCCTTCTGTTCGCAGTAGGTTTCCCACCAGTCCTTGATGTGGGAGGCTGCTTTGAAAAGAGCGAAAACAATCTTTTCCCGACTCAAAAATTCATGAACAGAAAAATAACCCTCTAGCAAATTTAACCATTTATCTACGACATCTACGTCTATCTGACCCTCGAATATGGGGATTTCAAAATTAAATTATACCTTAAAGGGTGTGGCGTTTCTAGAGTAGCTACTAGAATCCGATGCGTCGCTTCTAGGTAGCCGCTGAAGGATCTACGCAAAGTTGTCCATCATCGCGTTCCGTTGTCGCTCGAGGGCTTCTTCGAGCAAGATTTTGATAGGATCTCCTGCCCCCTCGTCTTTCTTCTCATATGCCATGGGAGGTCGTCGGGATTTGCGAGGTTGGTCTTGCAAAGGTTCAACCAGTTCAAGCCATAACTCCTTATATCTTGACCTTGTTGGGGACATGCAAAGAAAAACAAAGAAAAAGCAGACCACTCTGATACCACTGATCCAGATTTAAACAGGAACACAACAAATTATAGAGATAACCATAAACATAGATATGCAGTGGAAATAATACTTCATTTCATTAATGTAAAATACTGAAATATGCTTACAAACAGTAATGGAAATAAACCAGCTAGGGCGATGGTAGCTTATCTCTGAGAAGAGATGTGGTGGCTACACACCTCTAAATTGTGTTACAATGAGGCTCGAAGGCCTATTTATTGTTGATAAATAATGGAAAACCCTTCACATCCCAAAACCTAACCCTAGAAGATGAAATGCCAAATTGTGGGCCCCGTTTGGGTAAATTGGTACATGAATTTCCAGGGGTCATAACTTTGGCATACGATATCCTTTTGACGCGTACAATTGCTCGTTAGAAAGATCTATCTGAGAACTACCACTTTGGGAAGGGCAACATCGATCCATGGACTCATGTTGCCCCAGATTTCCCAAAAAACATCGTTTAGGGCCTCAAAACGGCTCCGAAGTTCAGGACCCGAAAAACTGCTAAAAATAGTAAACTATGCTACAATTTAGACACTGGAAAAAAAAAAAAAAAAAAAAAAAAAAAAAGAAAAAAAAGAAAAAAAAAGAAAAAAAAAGAAGAAGAGAAGAAGAAGAAGAAGAAAGAAGAAGAAGTTAAAAGAGGAAAGTTGTGGAGCGTCCAAATGGGCTAGTGGGTGGCACCAAACATCACTTGGATTATATATATTATATATTATATATATATATAATATATATATATATATATATATAGGTTCTATTCTATATACCATTTATATAATTAACTGATTTGTTTGTATAGCAATTTTGGTTACTCCGGGGCCGATTCTTTTACAGTTCTTTTAGAAATTCCGTTATGCCATTATCACTTCTTCATCTAGCTTTATCTCTTCCTTTTGAAGTATTTTCAAGTTCTTGTGTGAAAAATGAATATTAAAGGTAACAAAAAAATGCATGTTACAACACACTACATGCATTGATTTTTTTGTATATGTTGATTTCTAATTTTATTTCATTGTTTTCATTAGATGCATTGATTTCATTAAAGATGTTAATTTCTAATCTTGTTTTATTTCTTACATTAGATGCATTGATTTCAGTGTAGATGTCGATAGCTAATCCTATTTTACTGCTAGCACTAGATGCATTGACTTCAATGTAGATGTTGATTTCTAATCCAATTTGATTGGTTGCACTAGATGCATTGATTTCAGTGTAGATGTTGATTTCTAATCCTAGTTAATTGCTTCCATTAAATGCATTGATTTCAATGTAGATGTTGATTTCTCATCCTGTTTTATTGCTTGCATTAGATGCATTGATTTCAGTGAAGATGTTGATTTCCGATTTGATGTAACTATATGTATGGTGTACATTAATTTCACGGTAATTAGATTAACATTGTGTGTTGATTTCAGTGTAAGCACAAAAAGATTATTGATGTGTGCATTATTACTAAGCTCTTGTAGATAACCTCAAATTAAATAAAATTGAATACAACTTATTTATAACTTTTACATCTCCACATGTTTTAAAATTGAATAGAACTTATTTCAATTGTATTTGAGTTTTTTTTCATTGAATAAAAATTATTTCAACCATAAGGAATTAATTGAGATACTAGGATATCTAAGTAAATTTAGCGAAGTTGATAACATTATATAAAATTATAGAAATATTATCATATATTGTTTTTTTACCTATATTAAATTCCAATATGATTGACTTATATCATGTTATGACTAAGCTCTTGTAGATAATCTCAAAAGAAATAATATTGAATAAAACTTATTTGTTTTTTACATGACATCTTTTAAAATTGAATAAAACTTATTTAAATCCTATTTGTGTTTTTTAATTGAACCTTAAGCTAAGAAATTGATTGAAATACTTTAAAAAGTTGACCATGCAATTGTGTATGGGCGGGTCACAAAAATTTTCATATGAATATTTTTTATTATGATATGGATGACTTTAGAATTCAAATAATTTATTTTTAATCTTGAATTGTAATAACATACATGTTGATTGCACTAAAAGACAATTTTTACAAGCCAATATGAAACATGATTTTAATTTTTTCCATGTTCAATACTAAGCTTATACATGATATATTTTAGTACATGTTAAGTATCAAAGTGACTTGCATCATATTAACATGGTACTTATATCATATTATGACTAAGCTCATGTATATGACCTCAAAATAAATAAAATTGAATCAAACTTATTTGTTTTTTACCATACATTTTTTAGAATTGACTTTAAAACTTATTTCAATCCTATTTGTATTTTTTAATTCAACCATAATATATTTTATTTTATTTTAAGTATCAAAGTGATTTGCATCATAACTTAAGATTGTATATATTTTCTTAGTCTATGAAACTAGAAATCAAAATTGTTATAATTTTTAATAAAACTTATAGATATATATATTATATATATTATATGAAAAAAACAATAATAATATTAACTAAAAAAGTAATTTTAACATATCCATAAAACTTTAAAAAATTAAGAGAATCCATAAACAAGATTAATACAAATCAATATAATGAAATAATTAATGTATCAATAAACTATCCATATGAAAATATACAAATTACAAATATCACATGAACATCCATAAATTGAAATAATAAGCATCCATAAACTAAAATAATATTCATGTACAGCAGCCCGCTTGGCCAACTCAATTGGCAATGGGCCGTGGAAATGAAGTCTCACCGAACTAGAAGTCTTGGGTTCAAATCTTGTGTTATCCCCCGATTGGGTGATAAGTTGGACATGATGAAGATGTAGTCCTACCAACTTACAAAAAAAATATTCATGCACACCACTGGTCCATGTATGAAAAAATACAAAGTTTGTATCGCATGTGAATGTGCCGTATGAAATGGGCCTGAAAATATACAACTATCCACTCTAAGTACCACCAGAACTCATATGTGAGTTTTTTCGCGTAAAGTGTCCATAAGTTGGCACTGCAATATAACACATTCAAATTCAAACTAATTAGATCATATTTGTACAAAATAAACAATATGGAAACAAATGAATTTGAACCATATTTTTAATTACATATATGAATCTACTGACCTCACTCTTAAGTCTAAATGCAAGTCATATAGGATGGGGGTCTAATAAATCTAGGTTTGGTGCCCCCCTACATATGGCTCAATGATTGGGGCCTACATCGATAGACCCACATCGCCAATGCCTCTATACCTAGCATCCCACTCATGCGTCCACATTGATGCGACATCGATGGCAAGGATAAATTATAATTAGTCTATAAATTAATTATCATATGTGTAACTTAAAAAAGGAAAATGTTGAAATCTTAGGAATAAAAAAATTAACTCAATTGTTGTTACATGTGGTTGTACATAGTGACTCTCCTCCACATGAGCATTATGAGTTGGAGGTGGAGGTGGAGGAGAATCCATGGAAACATGCACTAGTGGAGGATGGCATGGTTAATGAATTCCCCCCCGGATGACCTCATAATCTCATCCATGCAGTTGGGTTGTGTCTACATATTATTATGAAACTATTAATATAAATGCAATCTAATACAAACTAAAAATTAATATAAATAATTATGCAAAATTTGATGATAATAATCAAAATTTTCGTGTGTGTGTGTGTGTGTACACCTGGTTTGTGTAATGCGAGTTGGGTAACCCTCCAAGTGTCATGGATGGTGTCACAATACATACATTCATATGAAAAAAGTTTTCCAACGGGTAAAATCATGAGAAATGAATCAACATATAAAGGTACTTGTAGGTCACGAGGAAATGGTGGTGATCTGCGAATCTCTCCATGTAATGAAACACGTGCATTAACTAATGATGTTTGCATGTTATTTGCAATGGTATCCTTGGTCTCAGCACCAAACTGTGACAGCTCCTCTAAATTTATTGGCAATACCACAATCTCATATTATAGTGGCAACAATCTCTAGGGTGGTGGTACATGTCAAGGGTCCCTATGAACCCCATCACAATCATAGTTACATCCCATGCCAGGTCCATATATTGATATATAGTGTCAATGTAATCAAACCTCATATGTAGAATGAACTTTGCATATATATGATTGGCAAAATCAAGGGCAACCTAGTCATGGTGGCAGAAATGGACCCAAGCTCTAATGAATCGATCATACATAAAATGGGTTGCATTAAGACTATTAAAATATTTGAGTGGAATGGGACCTTTATGTCTAGTAGGGAAATATAGAGGGATGTTGAATAACTCCCCACGAACATCAATTTTCTTGGTGACCTCTTTCACGACCTCCCAAGTATGTGGGTATCTAAACTCATGCCTCCTAATCCTCTATATTGATTGAAGGATGTGGCTCTGTGGACCTGACCTTTGGTATGTCTCGATCAACCTATTAATGTTTTCCAACATCAAAGATAAACTATGGCTAGAAGGTGAACTAGAAGGGATGTTACGTAGCTCGTGTGTGATCCACATATGTTGGGTTGTAACATCCTCTAATGTGATATGAGCTATAGCATTGTCCCACTAAGGGATCGATGTTACACTATGATCCTTAGCTTTTCCCTACTGAGGATTTGCAAATCATAAACATTATTTAACATATATAATTAAAAACCTAGAAGCATAATAAGATATACATTAAATTCAAACACATCAATTGAAGACAATTTTAAAATTAAAGACAATTTCGAGACATAAACACTTTAAGTTTGAAGAGGATTTCAAAATGCAGGAGGTGTACCTGAAATAGGTGAAGGTCTACTACCAATAGCATGATAATCAACAGAGACAGAAACACTGCCTCTGACACTCTAACTAGCATCGAAGGAAGGATCTATGAGTGGAACACGTGCTCTGGGTGGTTTACGTGATCTATCACAAGTTTGACCATTTAGAGAAAATCCCCTCGCACTCTAACGACCTGCAGTTGGGGGGCATATAGGAGATGCTTCGACATATTACATATAATACATATAAACTAACCTAAGAAAAAATGTTGACAAAACTATTAGATATAATACATATAAACTAATCCAAGAAAAAAATGTTGAATTAGAAAAAATGTTGACAAGAAAACCATTTCTAAACTTAAGTAGAATAATATAGCTTGAAGCCTTAATTTAGAGTCCATTTTTTTTGTAATCTTATCAACAAGTTTGAGTTCCATGTAATTATCAAAGAATGTGATCCAAATCTAATTCTACTTTTCCATTTCTAAATAATGCATTTTTTCAATAGGGAAATATAATTAATATATTTATATTATATTATTAAATTATAATCCCTTATTATATATTTATGTATGTATGTAAAAAATTGAAATAAACCCATTTGCAAAACTAATAAAATTTCATACCAACCAAATACTCTAATAGACTTTAAGTTATTATAATGTTTGACTTTGACACATGATGTGTACAGGTGCAAGCACATGAAAACAATGTTTCGTGTACAACACACTACATAATAAAACAAAATGGTACAAATTAGAAAAGAGTCAAAATATTTTTATTCACTTTAAATGCACTTTTTATGATGGATTTAATGTATCTAACAATGACACATTATTAAAACTTGAACTTATATATATAGCTATATAATTATATAGTTAAATGTTAAGTGGTATATATGCATGTATGTTATGTTTTAAATAGTTGTGTTATGTTAAATGTTATAGTTATGTTGTACATGTTACGCTTTATATATATATAGCATAGCATAGCATGTAAATATATATATATATAATATATGATATATATTTATTATATTATGTTATTGTTAATTATTATAGAACATATATATGTTATTTTTATATTATAAAACGTATATATATGTTATGTGATGTTTATGTTATATTGTATATAACTAGTTTATGTTTTGTTATATATCTATATATAATATATTATATAACATTTTTTTTATTTAAAATAAATAATATTTTTAAGTAATTTTTTTTAAAACTAATCTACTATATTTTATTAAAATATTTAAATATAATTAATTTAAATTTAAATGGAAAAATGTTATTGGATAAATGGAGGTTCACCATGAGCAATCATATTCATCATGTCAACCTCAAGCTCCTAATTTATTTATTTATTGGTTATAGTTTGGTTGTTTGGTTATTTATTGGAATTAATGCTTCCATGTGTTGTCATGAGTTGCCCTTGAGAGTTCCCAAGTGTCATATAGAAGTTGTAGTTTCCTATGTATGAGTTGTAGTCATGATCTAGAAGTGTGGAAGTCAAAGATTTATGTCTTATATTTGTGTAACTGTTGTGATCAATAAAGATACGTCAATGTGTTTGGTGTTGTGTGTTTAATCGCTCTCTCTTCCCTCTCTCATTTTTTTCTAACATAATATCAGAGTCTGTTTTGGCTTGACTCCTTCATGGGACGGTCGGGAATATGTGAGGGATCATGAGTGTTATTATTTCTATATATATTAGTATAAATGTGAGAGAGAGTTTATTTTTAGTGTATGAGATTTTTTTGTGATCTTGTGTGTAGATCTAAATAGTTTCGTGGTGTTGAGTTATTGTGATCTATTTGATTAGCAGCAAAATTGTGAAGAATTTTTTTTTTTGGTAGGGATGAAATTTTGTATGTTTGGTCTAAAGCAATATCTTAATCACACTCTAGATTATTGTTGGTCATGGTGGAATTCAAAATGGTTTCAGACTGTGAATAGATTCATTCTCTTCGCCTCATGCAATGTGAAGAACATTGATATGTGAATATTATAATTGTCATTAAAGTTTATTTCCAGCATGAGATCTGGAGGCACCAGGGTCAAGATGAACGAGGGAAATTTGAGATTCGTGTGTTGCTTCAAAGGTGAAATGATATCATTCTCTATAATGGATCCCTTGTTGTCTGCCCACTGCTACCCATATTTCATCAATTTGTGTCATAGCTACGTTGTCAAGTTCGACATTAATGCAACACTGGTTGAATACTACGGCTGGAGAAAATTCGTCGTGGTCTACACTGGTAATGATTATTGCACTTGCATGCTAGCACTTAAAGATCGACCATTTCAGTGAATTAAGGAAATATTTGGGGCAAATATGCTAAGAAGAAACGAAGTCTGAAAATCTCATAAGTTGGATCAAGGATGCCTACGACGAAAAACACTCAGTTCACCTCATCATGGAGGTTTGCGCTAGTCGAGAATCTGATTAATGTGAGGAGAAATGCTGATACTCGATATTCTTTCACCCCTGAAGATTATTCATTGCATAGAGTAGCGATGATGTAGCCAATGCTTCGAAAGGAGCGAAGGAACAATGTTGGACTCAATTTCCATGGTTTTAAATCAACCATTGTCTTATAGGTTATTAAGGTTGTTTATTTTGTTGTGTAATTAGTAACATGTGTGTGTATGAGAGAGAGATCGTGTTGGTGTTTTTGATTTTATTGATTATAATAAGGGATGGTGGTTCTTAAACTATAAGCCCCAATGTCTGAAACATCATTCTTGTGCATTTTTATTGGTTATAAAAAGGGTTAGTGGTTCTTAAACTGGAAGTTCTAGTGTCTGAAACATCAATTCTTGTGTGTTTTTATTGGTTATAAAAAGGGTTGGTGGTTCTTATACTAGAAGCCCTGGTGTCTAAAACATCAATTCTTGTGTGTTAGTAAGGTCAAGTTGCTTGATCAACTTTTGACCACATTCAGTATCCAGACCTTCATCCTAGCAACTAATAGATAGCCAAAAGTGAAATATCTGAAAGATGGTGGTTGGTCCATAGGATGGTTCATTATTTGACAATTCTTATCGTGGAAACCCCGACAAGCCGAGGTGTCAATATTGTTAATCTTCAAAGTTCGTTAATGATGGTCAAAGGCAATTATGTTTTAAATGGAGGTCAAGTGACACTTCAAAGATGTGGTGGTGAAAGAGTGATGTTTGCGAGATTCCAGAGGGGATGTGAGGGTTGATGAAGACCAGTCAGACATAAATTGTCCTTGTTATTGTAATATGTGTTTTCAATGTTTTCCAGTAATGATTCCATGTGTTGTCATGAGTTGTCATTGAGAGTTCCGAAGCGTTAATCTAAAAGTTGTTGTTTCCTATGTATGAGTTGTAGTCATGATCTAGAAGTGTGGAAGTCAAAAATTTATGTCTTATATATGCGTAATTGTTGTGATAAATAAAGATATCTCAGTGTGTTTGGTGTTGTGTGTTTAATCGCTCTCTCTACTCTCTCTCTCTCAATTTTTCTAACAATTTATTATTAAAAAAATAATTAAAGTATAAATTAATTTAAATGAAAATAATAAAATAAGTTATTGGAATAAATAGAGGTTCACATGAGCAACCTATTCATCATGTGCTGGAATTTGTTCGAGTATATTTTCATCATATTTGTTAGAAATTTAAAATAAATTTTAAATAACAAAAAAAAAAAAAAAATTCCCAGAATTCCCAAAAAAAACTTTAAAGCCTATAATAATTAGAAAATACTTTTTATCATTTAAAATCATAAATATGCATAATAAACATGCTACCATTGTAGGTTATATAACAATAAGAAATAAAAAATAAAAAGACCCTAAATTATAGTTCTTTTGGTGGTTTTGATGATGTCTTTTCTAGGTTTTTGTGGTTTTCTAAGTTGTTTATTGTGGTATTCTAGGTTGTTTTATGTGATTTTCCAGGTTTTTTTGGTGGTTTTTTTTGTTTTCATGGTTTTTGTATGATAATTTTTTTTTCAAATTAATTTATTTAATTTTGTAAGAAAAAATAAATAAATAAAGATAAAAAGGATAAGAAACCTACCTTCACTTGAGCCTCTGGGACGTTGGCAAGGTTGGTTGGGTTGCTCCATGGTTCAATCACTCAGTCGACCTCTAATACGTCGATTGAGATGATGTTTGTTCTGAGGTCTGTGCAGAAATGACATGCGCAGACTGCGACCACGTATTTTAATAGAGAACGGAGGCACGATCGAGCAATTTTTTTAGTGCTCAAGGGGCTCGATCAAGCACTTAAAAATGCTCAGTTGAACCCTCTTTTTTTCATCTAAACTCAGTTGAACCCTCTTTTTTCATCTAAAAGCGTCTTCCCTTGCCAAAAAGCATAACCCAGCTCCATGCTTTTACCCTTTCATGATTATGAATTTGGTTACTTTTGGCACTTTCCTTCTCATTTCATGGAGGCCAACTTTGTCTCTAAGTTCTTTATTTAAGCATTTGGAAACTCAAACTTGGCCTCTTGCAACATTGGGTTTTGTTTCACTCCCACCCCAGTGTTCCTTACTCCGATTTTTCTTTGGCTTGTACTCAGCCCCTAACATCGCTTTGTTTATCTCCTTTCTATCTCGTTGGTCTATCATTTCTTTACTCTCTCATGGTTTTTTTTTAGCACCAAGGTAGGTCAACGGGCTTTAATGTCCTTACACCACAGGCTCTTAAAACAAACAACATATTCTACAATGTGTGTGTTTTCTAATGATTTTTTACTCTCGTTGGCAAAGGTCCTCTCTAGTGAGAATTTGGGAGTTGACATACAAAAAGTTTGTGTGATAAATTGCTTCTTAGGTTGGATATGAGCACTTGTTTGACAAAATATAATTTGGGTCGTGAGAGGCACTCACACTAGAAGTCTTTCATCCTCGATTGGAAAGTAGTGACATGTGTCGTATTATATTTGGCTTGGTTTGAGCATAGCAAGTCTCAAAAAGCCCTTTATATAGCTTATATGTTTTTTTTTCCAATCTTGGGTGAAGTGATCCCCTACTTCATGGATGGAAATCTTGACCAAAGAAAGGGCTCGTTCTCAATATGGAACTAGTGGTAGAGGGTCAATTGCCAGTTTGTGTACACACCCAAACCTTGAGCCATCTCTTCAGGAAGAAAACCCCCCTTAAATCTTACAAGAACTTAGGAATGTTGAGGAAGAAATTATCACTAATATAGAATGTCCCTCTAATTCTAAGGTCTGGACCACTTTTGTTGATTAGGTTCCAGACATGGTCCACTCTAAAAGCTATCAAAATCAATGTATACAAACCATCAATCTCTACTAGTAAATGAAAACACTCTTGGAAAGGGAGTTGTTGGAAAAAATTGATGCCAAAAATAAACAAGTTACAACTAAAATCCAAAACCATGGACAAATAGCTGGATATAATTGAAGTTATGATTAAGAAAGCCAAAGACTTGAATCTATCAAATAACCCAAGATATCAAGTACCAATTGATCTTAATGTCTCTTACCTCTTCTTAACTATTCCATGATGTTATCTATTTCTTTTGTCTTTATTTGTAATATATCTCAACCGATTATCTCAAATAATTATGATTGTTTGTAAGGTTATTAAGCCCATTTTAATAAAGCTATATTCTTTTTAGATATCTTCTCTCCTATTTGACAAATGGTATAGTTTCCCTGACAATAAAACAAATGCCCATAAAAAATAATCTTTATAAAATTTTCAAATGATAATAAAAAAAAAATGTAATTTTCAAAAATAAAAAATAAAATTACACTCATACCTATGCTTCAATATTTGAAATAAAAATTAAAATAAAAAAAAAACCGCCCTCAATGTAGACTTACTCAATGCAGACTTACTCAATGCAGACTTACACTTCCACCTTTTTGAAAAAAAAAATATTAGCAAATCTTTTAATTAATCGTATTAAGTTATTTATAAAATGTATATTTATCATTACACGTTTAATGCATACCGGAAACTGATTCGACAAATAAAATATCATGTA
>APFE031317959.1:0-16387 GCA_000404065.3 Pinus taeda
CACATCCAAATACCCTCAGATGTGAAAGAGAGGGTTTCTTACTAGTCCATACTTCTTATGGAGTCTTATCCTCCAATGTTGATGAAGGTGACCTGTTGACCAAGTAACATGCAGTATCCACCACCTCTGCCTAGAATTCTTGTCCTAACCCAGCACCACTAGGCATGCTTCTTGCCCTTTCCATCAACGTCTTGTTCATTCTTTCTGCGACTCCATTTTGCTGAGGTGTATATGGAGTAGTCTTCTGTCGTGCTATACCACACTTCTTACAAAGTTCTTCAAATTCCTTGCTACAGAATTCTCCACCATTATCTATCCTGAGTACCTTTATCTTCTTCTCTGTCTGATTTTCTACCAGAGCCTTAAATTCTTTAAACCTGTCAAAGACTTCAGATTTCTTCTTAAGGAAATATATCCACGTATTCCTTGAGAAGTCATCTATAAATGATACATAGTACACAGACTTACCCAGTGATGGAACTTTCACATGTCCAAACACATCACTGTGCACAATCTCTAATATTTATTTCGTCCTCTTACCACCTGTTGAAGCCCCGAAAATCGGGTCTACAACAAGGGGGATACCCACCCGGTCCGGACCTTGGTTGGAAGCTCCTTATCCGTTTGGTATAGCGGGTCCGACTGGGGTTAACGGGACCAGTTTCCCGATCTTGGGTGTGTGTGTGTGTATATAGAGTTGAACTGTGCCGATCTGAGAGTATTTTAAAGCTAATCTAAATCGGATTCTTTAACTTTACTCTATGTTACTGTATCTAATGAGAAACAACAAATCAAATCTATTCTAACCCGGGATTATATGTACTTCATTACGCGATCTAAAAAGATTTCGAATAATAGCTGGTAATAAAGATCATTCAGCTATCATAAGAAAAGAATCCATTTGAGATAAACTACTTTGCATAAGAAGTTAAGCAAAACAGTTGTGAGCAGCATATCGCATAATAAGCCATTCATATGTCACACATAAACCATATGACTCCATCGCACAAAAGTGCCAAATGATAACCCATATGTTCAAGCAGTAACACATAAACAACTGAAACTGTAAATTACTTAAAGAGTATAAGCAGACATTTGCCAAGAGATAAAAATACCATTAATGACTAGTTCTACCCATAAGCCTCAAGCAAAAAAATCTATTTCTGCTTGTTCTAAAATCTACTAAGAGTACAGAAGTGCAACATCAGTAGCAGATATCAAAATGCAAGTAAAGATAAATTCTGATCCATCTATTCATCAAAACCTCCTCTGAGGGTGTAGAAGTGCATGTTCTGAGGATAAGTTTTTGACAAATCTATGGACCCTTCTCTAAATGCATGAGAAGGGTTTAAATACTACTTCCTAAATCTAATAATAGTGTTTTTACAAAATTGTAGGATACAGCTCTCAAACGACCGCCCTTTTTCTATTCTAAACAAAAAAGAAACAACAAATTACTAAAAATAAGTTATCTCTGGATCTGGTCTTTGAAATTGCAAGTGTTCAGCATGGATCTGAGAAGAGTCGGTTGGCCGACTTTTGAGCTGAGCTGGGCTGTGAAAACGGAATCTTTGAGAGCTGGCACCACTTTCTCTGCTGAGTTTGTGATGCATTTCACAGTCATCCATTGACTGTGTGGCTTAACTAAGTATGCCCAATAGCACTCCCAATTCAACCTGTTCAAAGCTTGTATTGCCTTACCCTTTTCCTGCGCTTTCTCTTTCCATTCTACCTCTATTTGTGACTTGTTTGGTAAGTATCCCGAGGCGGTTTCTGTGATTAAGTTAGCTCTGTGTAAGTTTTCATTTACACAGT
Organism: Pinus taeda; assembly: GCA_000404065.3. Lineage (NCBI taxonomy): Eukaryota > Viridiplantae > Streptophyta > Pinopsida > Pinales > Pinaceae > Pinus > Pinus taeda. The sequence continues at coordinate 1,816 of APFE031317959.1, forward strand.
CTATAAGGATACTAGCCTTTGTCGCCACTGCCTCTGCTGCCTGTTCTGCCTGTTTGATTTGGTCATCCCATTTGTTGAAGAGCAATTCTTTATGGCTTTCATTTATTCTAGGTGCATTTGCTCTTTTTGCTTCCTCTCCATTTTGCCAAGCTATATACTCTGTCACTTGTCTGTCGGCTTGGTCGTAGTCACTTCGCAGATCTGTCACTTGACTGGTGAGTTTGTCGCCCAGCTCGCAATAGTGACTCCACTGCGATAATTTTTGTCCCAACTCTTCCTGTTGCTGCAGAAGTTGCTCATTTAAACTAGTAGATTCTGAAATGAATTCGGAAAGCTTGGGTTCGTCTTTATGTATTTCATGCAAATCATGCAATTGCTTTCCTTTTTCGTCTAGGCTTTTCTGATAGCTTATCTGCATCTGCTGAAAATCTTCTTGTAGTTTCTCGAGTTGTTTAGACGCTTCATTGCTGGCATTGGCCTATTGCAGTTGTTGTTGCAGTAGCTGTATATGGTTTTCTTGCTCCTTTAATAGTTGTTGTACTTCAGACGCCTTGTCAATAGTCGCAGAAGCGTATGCTCCTGCAATTTGAGACAATTTCGTGAGATTCTCCGTGGGGTTGTTGTTAGGGTCTTTCCACAAGACGTCTAAATGTTCGGCGCTCTGCGACAGCGTATTCTCCAACTTTCTCTTTTTTCTTTGTCTTCTCACCACTGCTTTACGTTGAGGACTATAGAACACGTCCAGTGGGGGAATTTCTTCTACGCTAAGTAGGAGTTTGGGAGACAGAGCGATATGACCATGTTCTGCTTCTGAGACGCTACCGACCACGGTTGAAACCATTTCCTGCGTTACTTGCACGTTGCTTACAGGCGTCCTTGGGACCTGCCCTTCCGGGTTGATTAGCTCGTTGAAGTTTTCCCATTCCTTATCGAGTTGTATCGTGACGAGCAACGATGTAGTGACGGGAGGAGGGGCATTTCTTGATGAGGAAGCAATAGTTTGTGGTTGCGACATGGCACTTGACTGGGCAGTATCTCTGGCCACTTCTCCTACTTTCCCTTGGTCGCTTGCAGACTTCTTAGAGCGTTCAGGTGTTCCTTGAAGAACGTCAGATCTAGACTTGGAAGAACTGGAGTTTCCGCTGAGGCTGACACTTGGAGTAGGCTCTCTGGTGAGCGGCTGAAGCTTTTCTAGAGGGATGCTGGCTAGTCTTCTTTCTCTGTATGACGAAAATCTTTCGAGGTCGTCCGAGGACAACTTCGACTTAGCTTCTCGCAAAACTTCCTGGAATGAGCTTTTATTTTGAAACAAATCGTCAAATAAATCTTTCTTTCCTGTGAACACTTTTATTCTGACACTTGTAGTGAAATCATGGGCGACGTTATTTAGGTCAAAAGGTCGAGCGGGGAATTTAAACAATTTTAGGGACTTCACATTCCCTACTTCGGCAAAAGCATGCCCCACATTAAATAATGAGAAGGCCCCACAAGCTACAAGAAACTGAGGCCATATGGCCTTCTTCTTGTCTTTTAAATCCTTGGTTAGGCCGCCTTCAGAGCAAGTCTAATAGGCGATTTCTCTAGCCAAAAGCTTGTCGGGGACATACAGGGGTAGGACATGTGGAGGTACAGTGCTCCCAAACACTCTGATATAAGTGAACCATTCTTCCCCGAACCATCTTGTGATGGGGATGATGTCTATTTGCACTTCAGGTGAGCACCTTGGGGGTTCTTCACCATATATCATCCTATATAGGGGTAGAATGAGCCCATGGCAAATTTGATAGAGGTGAGGGGCGAACTGTGAATCCCATAGTACTTTGTGGTAAACATGAATAGGCGACGGGTCTTGGGTAGTCCATTTCCAACCCATAGTTGGAAACTTAGATACATAGCAAATAGAATCCATAATGTAAGCAGATAGATAAAACGGAGGGCAGACCCTTTGTGATGAGGATCTCTTATTACGATAATTCATGACAGCAGTAAACAAATTATCAGAACATATTTTGGCCCAATCTACGAGATCAGCATTTGTGGCAGCTTCTCTGAGTGGCAGCCATTCAGCTGAAAATTTATTTATGTCTGGCATCCCAAACAGCCTGCAGAGCATGGCTACAGCAAAACAATATGGAGATGTGAGAGAACTTGTGCTATACTTACCATTTTTATCCTTTTTCAGCGGCTCTTCTCTCCTGGTCCATTCTTTAGTGGTTTTTGCTAGATTTGGGTTCTCTGCTGCAAATTTCTGGACAAATTGTGTGTTATAGGTCATCTGAGGCTCCGGAAGATGGTACATAAGCTTTAGGTCTTGCGCTGCGAATGATCCTATGAGCCCATGCCCTGGAGCCTTGAATTGTCTGCCCTATAACTCTGCATTGTCGAGTATCCATTTGATCATATCTGTATATGGCAATATCTTGGGTCTAGCTGCTATTCGATGGAGAAATGAAAAAGCCAGCTCTTCTAAGGATGCCTCGGAAGAGTTTGGCGATCCCGTAGCGCTATCGGCCTTCAGTACTCTGGGGTTTTCCTCCTCTAGCAGCCTATACATGCCTTCCCAGGTTGAAATTCCTGCGTCTCTATTGCATACAGTGTCTGTGTATAAGGGCGCCATCTCCTTTGCCTTTTCTTTTGCCTCGGAACCTTGGGCATTAGTCTTCTTTCCCATTTGCTTCTGTGTTCGGCTTTTGAATGTTCTTATCTCCTAGTTCCTGCAGATTACAAGCGAGGCGGAAATGACTGATTGAGAAAGATGATGGGAGGGTTTTAAATGCAGACGATATACTAAATATGCCACCTTACGTGAAAACAATTCTTCAGCAAAGCACGCATCCTTATTTCATTAAATAACTGACAACTAACCTACTTACTATCATTAAAAGCGCATGATTTGAAGCCAGATTATGGTAAGTGGTCTATCTTTGAATGGCGTGCCTGAAAGATTTGTGGTTTAAATGATTTATGATTCGCTTTATGCACTATCGAAGATCGTGCCGTCGCAAGGCACGCTTATCGCAAATCGTTGGATCGCAGAATGTGTCATCGCGGCGATCACAATATCGTAGGTCGCAACATCGCGGATCGCAGGAGTTTGATGTTTGTTAAGTATTGCCATTTCATTTCTGCGATGTGCGGTCATTGCGATCAGCATTATCGCAGATCGGGAGTTTGTGAGGTTTTTCATATGGACAGTACTTCTTGCGACGCGACGTTATGCTTAACGTTTGGGGGGGCCTTGCGCATTAATGCAATTTCTCAAAGACCTTCTCCCCATCGTAGACTTAGGTGAGAATATTTGGAAGACTGATTTTAAGCCTGCGATGGTATCTTTATTTTGAAGAAGGGAAATTTGATTTTTTCTCAAAATTACACTAGGGGTCCCCTATTTATTTAGTATCTTGGGTAGATAGCTAAATAAAAAAAGGGGGGGTTGTTGCTGGCCACAACACATCCTTAATTCACTGAACCCTGTCTAAAAATTCTTTAGAAAAATCTCACAGGCATTTAGGAGCTCTATCTAAACAAATTTTATGATAATTGAGTTGTCGAACCGCCACTATATTGACCACCTCCTAATGGTCATGCTTCATCATTAAATGTAGACCTTGGGATGGGTGTGATATTGATATGCTGTGGTGAAAGCAAAGAAAATTATTGGTGAAGGCGGTAGTTAAGGTGCCCTGATTAATATGACAATCATGCGCGGTATGGTATAAGGTTGGGTCATCATTAACATGTAACAAGATTTTCCAAAATTAATTATAAATAAATTACCATTATACCAAAATGAGGGTATTTAGTAAATTAGGTATAATAATTATATTATTAAAATATACATTGATTTAATGAATTAATAATTTAATAAATATTGACAGATAATTTTATATATAAAGGGGTAACATTGTAAATTAAATGAATATAATAGTATTTTAATATATTAAATTAGTGAGAGGAAGTTTGACTGGGGTGTTGGTGTGGAAAAGTAGCCGTTAGACTGTGGTAGCCGTTGGAGTCTCTGCTTGGTCTATTTAACACGCTGATCTGGATCTGTTTCTTCATCTTGTCCTGACGATGAACCACATTGGTTGGTTCGAAACGCGTCGACGAAAGTCTTTCTTATGTGATTTACGCTGAAGCTCTCCTTATAACTATGACAAATCACAGAAGTCTCAATTCTACAATGGTATGACAAGTTAAATCGCACACATCCCGCAATCACTTCATTATTTCACACAAGGTGTACATGGTACTTTAAAAAATAAGATTTCATAACTTAACTATCCTTGTACTTAAAATATTTCCTTCCTATTTAGGAAATGATAGAACAATGCTTAATCATAATAAAAATTATTGAATGCTATCAATCTGGAAGTGGTGCAATCATTCATCCTGCACACAATTTTCATGAAACAAGAGAAACTTTCTAGATGCACATTTTTGCACCAGGTATTCCTACACCATACTACAATTTTTTTCACTAAAGACCATTGCTCCTACATGAGGACATGTAATTTGGTACATAAAAATTATTGAATGCTATCAATCTGGTAGTGGTGCAGTCATTCTATGTACACACGATTTTCATGAAACAAGAAAAACTTTCCAGATGCGCATTTTTGCACCAGGTATTCCTACACCATACTACAATTTTTTTCATTAAAGACAATTGTTCCTACACCAGGACATGTAATTTGGTACTCATGAGTGCTCAGCAGTGTGGATTCCTATACTGAACATTTCTGCACTCGAACATTTCTGCGCTGGACATTCCTGCACTGGATATTTCTGCACAGAACATTCCTACACTCGATATTTTTGCACTCGACATTCCTGTATCAAACATTCTTGCACTGAACATTCTTGCACTCAACATTCCTACACTAAACACACATACTTGCACCAGGGATATTGTGGCCAAATTTTTTTGATAAAATTCATAGGCTGGATTTTGAAGGATTTTGCTAAATCATAAAGGAGGCTTTATTCACCACCTTTTATGTATCATCTTCTTCATAAGCTTGAATCAGATTTTGCAATAAGATCCATGAGGGAGAAAAGAAGTGGGAAAGGGGGTAAATTTTCAAAATGGGAAGGGAATTATGACAGGTAATTTCAAGAGTGAGACTACCAAGAGGGACATATCAAAAAAGGGATCTGGGAAAAAAATCTCAAGGGAAAAAGAGGGAAGAACGAAATCAGATAGGGACAGTTTCTGTATGAAGAAAGGGGTAGTAAACTTTATGGGATAAAATGAAGAAAAATAGAGGGAATTTTTCAAAAAAGGAAATAGAAGAAGGGCATAATTTCACCTCAAAAATTTTCCTGGATAGGGCCGAACCAAAAATAAATGCAACGGGAATTGAGTGTTGCTTGCATAAAAATTTCCCTGTCAGCTGTCCCAAACTTGGATAAGGGCTCTGTTCTTACACTTAAAAACCTGCTTCTTCTTGGTGACAGTTATCACATATATAGGTCAAGAAACATTCCCATTTTATTAAAATTTCGATCTTCCTTTTAGCATGCTAGTTTTCAGGCTGATCCTTCTGTGACCAAGTCAGAAAACTGATTTTCACAATCATAGGAAAATATTTTTTTTTGTTCTATTTTTAGTTTTTGTCATTTTTTTCTTTTTATTGTTTTTTTTTTTTTTTTTTGAAAAGAGAGAATCAAATCTATAATAGGTTGGCATGGCCTCCTACCATATCTAGCTCAGGTTGTTGTTGTACTTGCTGCATGAAGTCCTCCTTTGTGAGGGCTTGAAAATATACCTTGAGTCTATGCCCGTTCACAAGGAATACTGAAATTTTCCCATCAATATTTTTTATCTCTACAGCCCCATTCTCGAAAATTCTGACTACTTCCTAAGGTCCCATCCAATGTGTATGGAATTTCCCTTTGACATGTTTGAATCTAGAGTCAAAGAGAAGTACCCAATCACCTAGTTGGAACTTCTTCTTCCTGATAGAATTGTCATGCCACTTTTTGCATTGCTATTGTACTAACACATTCTCTTGAACAACATCTCTTCTAAATTCATCTAACTCATTTAACTGTAATAGACGTTGTTGTTGTGCTTCTGATAGATCTAATCCCAACTGAACTGCTATTCGAAAGGTTTTTATCTGGAATTCTATCGACAAAAGAACTTGTTTCCCATATACCAACTCATATGGTTTATTTCCTATGCTATTCCGCCAAGTGGTTCAGTAAGCCCATAAGGCTTTAGGTTACGAGCTGGCCCAATCTTTCCTATGCAGATTTACTATTTTAGTGAGGATGGATTCGATCACCTTGTTGGTAGATTACACTTGGCTGTTTGATTGTGGGTGATATGGAGTGGACTTTCTATGCCGAATTTTGTATTGATCCATGACTTCCTATACCAGATTAGAAATAAAATGCACTCCATTGTCAGTAACAATCTCTCTAGGAACACCAAATCTAGTAAAAATGTCACTAAACAAAAATTCAACAACAACTTTTTCTGTAGCAAAAGAAACAACTTTAGCCTCTACCCATTTTGTAACAAAATCAGTGCAAACCAATATATGCTTTTTATTCATAGACATTGGATTTATTGGTCCTACGAAATCGATAGCCCATTTTTCAAAATGCTCAATCATAATCTGAGGACATAAAGTCATTTCACTGGCTTGAATAGGTTAACCCATTTGTTGACAACTATCACATCACTTGACATACTGTTTGGCATCCTTAAACAAAGAAGGCCAAAAGTACCCAACGCGTAATATTTTATATGCAATTCTCTTATCAATGAAGTGACCACCACAAGGTTCATCATGGGCAGATTTTAGTACATCAAGCACTTATTCCTCTCTTACACATCTACGAATGATAAAATCTGGTCCAGTGTAAAAGAGGTCTCATTGGACCCAAGAATATGCAACACTTTTTAATATGATATTCCACTTTTCACAAGTAGATAAGTGAGGTGGTGTTTTTCCGGTGACTAAATAGTTAGCTATGTTAGAAAACCATGGAGACTTTGTTGACATAACAAAAAGATGTTCGTCAAGGAAATCATCATCAACAGGAATTACTTCACCATGATTATTTAATCTAGAAAGATAGTCAGCTAAAACATTATATTTTCCTGGTCTATCAACAATAATAACATTAAATTCCTGTAATAATAGTAACCACCTAGTCACTCTATTGCTAGTCAATGGTTTATTCATCAAATATTTTATATGCAGTTCCCGTGACTTTCGGGAACTGCATATTTGTGGTTTGATATGGTTAGACCTTTGCAGGCTAAATTTCTAGCATATGAACTTTAAATGAGAGGAAGAGAATCTTTGCTTGTGAATCTTTGTATTACATTCAGTTATAGGAGAGGGTCACACAAGGACCTTTATAATTTCATCAATGAAAATCAAATCAATAAACAATGTGGTAAAAAGTGATGGGGCTTCACGCTGCTGTGAAAATGTTAACAGGTGATGAACATTTTCAACTCTAATTTGACAAATTTTAGGGGTTTCTAAATGACATTAATACTATTTGACCAAAAAGATAGCTCAAAAGAATCTATGAGCACAATGAATTATCATTTGGCTTGTATAAATATAGTGGTCCTCACTGCATTTTATATGTTTACAAAGTGGTACTCAGTTTGCAACATTTTTGTTCAATTGTTGGGATTTCGGCTGGGTAATGCCATTTGACATGATATTTAAAACCCAGGCTAGCTTGTTGTCTATGATATTTGGTGTTTTTGACTTGTTTGACCTTTTTATCTTAATTTAATTCTAAATGGTTGATGTATAGTCTTTGCATTCTTACATTAAAATGTTTGAACGAGATGATTTTAAGCTAAATACACTATGTTGAGATGCTATTCAATATATGTTCGTTTTTGTCATGGAGACTTACTGGGGTCTCTTGTCATCTTCAAAAAATAAATTCTTTACCTAAAAGACAGTCTACAGTCTACTTTCTTTCATTATTGTTTATTGCTTAATTTAAGTGGGAAATTAAAGATTATTCTTATGGATTTATTTTCTTCTTTCTTTTTGAATATTGCTATACATTTGTTGAATGATTCACTAATTGTTTTTGGATGACTAGTATATTTTCTCCTTTGGATATGCAAATGTCAATTCAAATTGGGACTATTGCAACATTGTTATTGAAATTCTAATTTACCTAGAAGACGACTTACATTCTTCTATTATTGTTTATTTTTAAGTGGGAATTTTATTTTTAATTTTTTAATTTTTTTTTTTTTTTTTTTTTTTTTTTTTTTTTTTTTTTTTTTTTTTTTTTTTTTTTTTTTTTTTTATATATATATATTATATTATTTATTTATTTATTATTTTATTTATTTTTTATTTTTATTTATTTTTATTTTTATTTTTATTTTTTTCTGAATAAAGACTATTTCTATTAATAAGAAAAAAAGAGATATTTACAGTGAGGTCGCAACCTCAGAGGGTGTGTGAACCAACCCTCGACAGCAGTATCTGGAGATTTTTGCCACATTGGGAATAAAACAGAGTTCAGAAAGGAGCAGCAGAACATGGATAGATAATCCCTCTACTACAAGGATATGAGCTGCTTCTAGTTAACCTCTCCTTACAATGCAAAATTGCGCTTAAGAGAACGATTACATCCTCAGGATTTTGTGGCAAAAATACGCACAACAGAGTTTCCAAAAAAGTGGTAACAGCCACCAGAATTCCAAAAAATCTTGATAAGGTCGGGATATGAACCAACAGAAACTTGCAGCATAACCATATAGCATAAAAAAGACAGTAACAGAGGTTCTGAAATCAAAACTTTGACCTTGGAGATGGAGAAACCAGACTGCGTGAAGGAGGCAGTTAATCTTGCGGGGTCTGAGGGTATGTGTTCTGCTCAGCATGCTTGCTTGGTGCAGCGACCCAGGTTACTTCTTCAGTTCCTTCCGCTCCGCCCTCAGTAGGAGTTACTAGATGAAGAATTCCAAAATCATGCTGTACAGGACCACAAACCAGAACTTCTTCCTGAGTCGGAGTCCTTTGACGGGTGGTATCCTCGGCAGCAGGGGAGTCCTCCTGCATGTGTTCAGCAGTGAGCGTCGCTCCTTCCAATTCTCCCTGAGCCAGACTTTCCTCCGGAGATTGGGTAGATGAAGAGATAGCCGGGTCATCTTGCTGTTCTGCCTCTTCCGCCACCAGAATGGTAGTAGTGATAGATACCACTGGCCTGTTCAGTCAACTACGGAAGGTGAAGCGGGAGGTCTGAAAGGAGGTATTCGGGGTTTGGCTGGATGGATTGGGGGGGGGGGGTTGAAGACGGAGAAGCATAAGAGATTGGAATAATATTCGGAGAAGGGGAGAGCGAGGCTCGGCCTCTGGGAGCCGAAGAACCCCCTCGGCGCGGTATTCCTCTGCGTCGAGGCATTTCAAACACTTGCTTGCGTCTGGGAGAGCCGAACAGATGAGGATTGAGGAAGGGGAAGGAAACCTGCGATACAGACTTGACGCCAGGGGAATGAAACCTGCGAACAGACTTGACAGTGCTCAGAGACAGGAAATGCCAAAGGCGGGGAAGGAGCTGGGTCGCTTTAAGGCTGTGAGTCCTCATGGCTGGCCAACTATGAGACATAAATGCCCCTGCACTCCACTGACAACCATTAATTCCGGATGGAACCATATTCACATCGCACAATAACCCAAGATCGGATTGCTGCTGTGTGATCTGCATTCTTAAATGTGAACAAGTGTGCAGCCAGCTGCCGTGAGGGCACTATGCGTGCTGGGCAAGCGTACGAGGAGCACCCGCATCCGGGTATTTTTAAGTGGGAAATTAATGGCATTTTTAGGATTTTTTTAAATTTTTTTAGTACCTTTTTACATTGCTATAAGATGGTTCCCTAATCAACTCTGTTTGGCTGATTAGTATCTTCCCTTATCCTTTCAAGGTAGTTGTTTAAGTCATCTAGAATCACTGACATTTGTCGATTCTTCAATGAAAATGTTAGTTTAGATAGGCACAGTTGCAGCTATGTTACTAGAATCCTATGTTACCGCAATCCTGATTGAAAGGCCCACTTTCCATTCCATTTCTTTCCTATTTTTGTTGTTGTTACCATTTCTTGTTCTATTCTCTTTCCCATTCCCATTCCCATTCCCATTTTATTTGCTACTCTTGTCTTAGCACTACATTAATAAATCATGAATCAATCTTGTGAGCATGATATGTAGAGGAAAGGTTGTGGGTTCAGGTTTTTTATCACTAGAAACCTTACAGTCCCTTTTCCTATTCCATTTATGTTTCTCATTTTGTTTTATGGTAACATAGCATCACAAACAAACATAAAAACTATTTTGGTTCAGTTATTAGGGATGGAGTTCCATATAATGGATATGAAACATGTAAAATTTCAATTATCAATTAGGTTAATTGAAACCCCAGCTCTAAAGATCCTCAAATAAACCAATTTTCAACCTATGGAGTCCTAGGAACGTGTTGTCCCTAGTTAGGTTTCACTCAATACAGATCAATGCAAATTTTGCATAAGTAGATTTTGCAAAACTTTGGCTTGAGTCATGGTGGATATTGTGGTCACATGATCCTTGGCCAAACACACAAGGTGGAGCTCACAAAACTTATTTTTGCTGCTCGTTTGGTTTCTATACCCTCAAAACCAAATACATAATGTGTCCTTGAATGGCTACTGAAAGTGAGTTGCAATTAGCCATATAATTCAAATTGGGACTCAGATGGGTGAACAATCTATTCTATTGGACCCATAGCAGTGAGCTACAACTAGGGGCACCCCCTGCTAGGACTCCATAGGATGAATATTGATCTATTTGAGGATCTTCAAAGCTATGGTTTTTTTAGTAAAGACTAATACAACATTTTCACAAGGGAATAGATTTTACAAAAACCTAGGCTTAGAGATTGTGGGTACTGTGGTCACATGGCCCTTGGACAAACACACTTGCTGAAGCTTATGGAACTCATTTATGTCGCTTGATCTGGTTTTGATACCCTTGGACCAAATACACCATGTGTCCAAGAATTAGTCTAGGAAGTGAGTTGCAACTGGCCATAAAATTCAAACCATGTCTTATATGGGTGAATCCAAAATCTCAAAAGTTTAATCCTGTCAAACAAAGCCTTATAGGACTGAATGTCTGGAAAACATCTATCATCTAAATAACTATAGTAAGAACTACTAGCCAACATATACATCAAGAAAACTAGAAAAAAGTTGGAACTTCCATAACCAAACTAATAACTACTCATCAGAGGAATCCACAGGAGTTGGGTCATTAGCACTAGAGCCTGGTAATTCAGACCGAGGAAGGAACAAAATGTGTTTTTCAATGCGGAGAAGATGAACATTTTTCTACTAGATTTGAAATTGAATAAGTTAAAAATATTTTTGAATTTCCTGAAAACCTGGATCAGTTTTAACAGAGCATGTAGGAGAGGTCATGATAGCTTTGGCCATACTAACAATGCCAACATCTGACTTGTAGACGCTTCTTCTCAGTGGCTGAGCGGAGGATGAACCCCTGCTGCCACGCTTCCTCGATTGGCATTTGTGACCTCGGCCCCCATTTCTAAACGAGCTAGCACAAATGGATGGGAGAGACATTTGAATTCTCAACCAAACAACCAAACTACAAACTGACACCTGAACATAACGAGCCACAGTCTAGAACCAAATCAGCTTCTCGCAGGAAGGATGGTAATTGAAATTATAAAAACCTGATACATTATCATGAAATAAAAGCAAGATATAAAAAACATTAGGCTCAGGCCTTTCATACGTACTAAGGATCGAATAGGACAGTCGTCTTCAGCACTCAAGACTAACTACTAACACTCATGCTCAAGTAAATCAAGATACAAAGAAATAATAACAATAACCTATCTCCTTAGGGTAAATATTCTCCAGACCGGCTCCCTGAGCTAAATAACAATGAGATTCACCTGAGAGATGTAATAAGTCATATGCAAGAGATTGGGGCGGAGTCCCACGCTCAGGGCCAACAAACCAACGATATAACCATCACCAACAAACTTACATTCCACTAGCATAAAAATATAAACCAGAAATATTCCATACATTTCCATTCAAGACAGAAGAATGCCAAAGGAAACAGATACCAGCATAGAAACAAAAGACATTACAGATTAAGAAACCACAAAAACTTTCCCAATCTCCAAACAACAAGTTCCATTTCTCACAAGAATCAAATGGCAAAGAGTAGCATTAAAGTTTCGAGAGACTCTAGAATAATTGGTAGGCCATTGTCAATGAGGGGAACAAAGAGAAGAACATACCCAACTACAAACTCCATGATCCTGCAAGGACCAAACTTGTCTTGAGATGAGAACCGCCTAACCTTCCTTTGCAAACCAAAGATTGAAACCCAAGAATCGACGCTTACCTCTAAGAGCCAAAGCCCAACACAGAACAAATGCATGCATGGTACAATGAACCTTACCCACCTAGATATTAAGGGCCCCATGACTCATCTCATCAACATTAACTTGACCCTCGCACGCAACCACCCCACTTGCTTGATCACACATGCGAGGGAGATTGTAAGGACCTGCGGTCCGGGTCACCTTCATTGTGCGAAGTGTGTGCAAGGAACATGTGCGAAATGAGGTTGAATGAGCCTTGGACGAGTTCATATAGGTGTTGGGTAAGTGTCGAGGGGGCGGTCCCACGAGTTGGGTGGGCTGACCCTCCTCTTGGGCGAGACATCACCACATGAACGAGTCGGCTAGGGGTTTGGCGTGGGTCGGCCGGGTGACACAACCTGCTATCCGCTCATATACATAAGTGAACGATTTGTGGAGACAAGCCATCATTCCACCACGCAGTTCTTCTACGAGTTGGTTGGAGTGTGAAGTTGGATGCAGGTGTAAAATTGCAAAGGGTGTAGGAGATGTGCCCACACTTCGAGCAAGTCATTCAGAAAAACTCGTGCGAGGTCATCGGGTGAGAAACTCGGGCGAGGTTATCAGGTGAGAAACTTGGGCGAGGGCATCGGGTGAGAAAATCGGGCGAGGTCGTCGGGCAGAACTCGGGCGAGGTCATTCAGGCAGAACTCGGGCGAGGTCGTCAGGCAGGAAACTCGGGCGAGGTCATTTAGGTGAACTGGGTGAGGTTATTCAGGGGAGCCGGGTGAGGTTGTCAGTGACCCGGGTGAAGTCGTTCGAGCGAGCCGGGCGAAGTCGTGTGGCGACTCGGGTGAAGTTGTGTGGCGACTCGGGTGAAGTCGTTTGGGTGAATGGGTGGACTTGCGGACGGGCGGCCGAGCGAGGGCACACCGAAATGAAGGATCGTGCGAACGGGCGACCTGGGTAGGGCGCGCCATGCACAACAAAACGGTGGAAACGGTGAAGTGTTTCAGTTGTGAATGGAGGTGTGACTCGTGCAGAGGCGCCCGTGTGTGGTGACTTGGTTGCGGCGAGGCACACCCAAGTTGCGCAAACAACATGATCATGCAACGAGGTGAATGAAGGGTTGATGAATCATGCGACAATTGTGCGGAGGCACCCACGAGCTGGGCAACCGAGTTTTCCGAAGTTGGAAATTTGGCTAAGTGTAAATTTGGGGTTTCCCAAGATTTAACTTGTACTTATAAAAGAAGATATTATATATTGATTCGGACAGACTCATATTGCAGGGAGTTTCCCCTCCCTTTATACTGTTGTGTAATTGTACATAAGTTAATTGTTGTTGATGATGAATATGTATGGGTTTTCATCTGTATAAAGGACAAAGATAATACTTGGTAACGAAAAATAAACTAACTATCGAATGTTAAGGCGTAGTCCATGAATATACGTATTGGTGAAAAGAAAGTGTTTGGTGGTGCCGCACCTCACTATAGTGCGGTTGGAAGATTACCGCCAGTGTAGGGGCGTGACAGAGATGGTCTGGCCACCCTCCATACCTTATAGCCATCCTTTCACACATAATGGGAATCCTAAGAAGGACAGATAGCTTTCTCGCACCCTGATTAGGGAACAATTGTTTTTTATTTTAACTTGTAAAGAAAATATCCAAAAAATTATAAATTAATGATATTGTATCCAACATATATAACTAAAAAATTCTTATGTATAAATTATGACCAATAGATGAAATCAAATTATTTTGAATGTGTACTTATGTTCATTATATTTCCTTCTTGTGAAAGATATAATTTTTTGTATTACTGTAAAGTATAATTATTTATGTTACTTTGATTCAAGTTTCATGTTTACCTTTCTTTTTCCTCCTAAATTGGAATGTTTCTTTAGAGGAAAGAAGTGATATGTCTAATAACTATAAGATTTAATGCTCCCTTAGTAACCACACCATCATTCATCTTCCATCAAGATTTAATGCGCGCTCTCTTTCTCACTGATTGTGCCATCAAGCCTTATCTTTAGATAGCAATGTTCATACACTTAAACATAGATGACTATGGATAAATGAGTGTTTATTCAACCTCTTCTCTTTTTTCTTAAAAAATGGTATAAAATAAAGTCTTACATTACTGTTACACAATGCATAAATATCTTTATATACCAGTTTTAAATA
>APFE031317962.1:0-26778 GCA_000404065.3 Pinus taeda
CCATGTGGCAGGATCCTTGCCATCAAACTTCCTCATATCGATTTTTGGAATATGGTGAGTCTTAGATCCAACATTAGCGTCTATGGAATCATGATTAACATTTATTTTATTCTCATCATGAGTTTCCTTTAGTAACCTTTCACCCTTAGTGCCCATTTCTTGTAGCAACTTATTCATATTTATCTTCAATTCGTCCATGTCTGTCTTCAAATCTATCTTCAAATCATCCATCTTAGCTTCCACGTCAATCATCTTAGCTTCTACGCCTTTCTTTAAACAGTCCATCTTAGCTTCTACACCTTTCTTTAAACCATCCCTCTTAGCTTCTACATCTTTCTTTAAACCATCCATCTTAGATTCTGTTCCTTTTTGTGTAAGGGACAGTTGTTGCACTTGGTCTTGTAATTTTGATATATCATGTTGCATTTCTTCCTCTTCTTCATGAGTCATGCTAGAGCTTTCAGGTTCCTTACTAGGTGTTTGCATTTTCTTCCCTCGGGGCATCAATTACCAATAATAATGCTCTACTGTGCCCTTTGAATTCCTTCAAAATAAATTTTCAAACCAAGCTTAAGCAAAAATTTAAGAAAATCTACACACCTTTTTTAACTTTGTAGGAACTCGATATTGCCTCTGATGTATCTCTATACTTTCCAATCATCTAGCTTTGAATTTTTGATCTGTAGTGGCCCTTTGTGTCCTCTTTCCAATGCCACAAGTCTGACCCAAATTGGATTCTCGAAGGAAGAGTTATGCGAAATATCCCACAGTGACTTGATTATAGACTAGTTCAGTAGAGAGAACTTGTACGACGTGCCATGAGTCACTGTTTCGACCTTTGGATCTGAAAAATGCATACAAGAAACTACAGTCTGTCCTCTTTCTGTGCATTCTTACAAAATTTCAATCCAATCCCCAAAGAGAAATTTATGACGATTTTCCCCAGGTCACCTGTTTGGAATGTAATTCAGGAGTCTGCAAAAATACCAACTTCCGCAGATCATATCTCCGAAAATATAACACTAAAAGCTCTGGAATTCGGGCCCAAGATTCAGAGTGATTTATTCTCAAATGGGTTTTTTTGGTGACTTCTGAAACGTCACAGAAAAAAGTTATAGTGAAAATTCCACGATGACCTGTTTGGAGCAACGAAACCCTAGAATCCAAAGCTCTGATAACAATTGTTATGAAACCAGCTCAAGAAAAGATAGAAAAGATATATCAACGCCTTAGAATTAAGCCTCTTCGAAGGGGCAACCTCCTTTACATTAAATAAATGAACAATTCTTGGATGATTCAAATGACAACACCTCCTTTCTATATATAGGAGTCTAAGGAGTCACAATATAATCTAGCCGACCTAACAATAATAATATAAAGCCACAAAATTAACCATAAAGGGATTCTATGGGGCACAATAATAACAATATGGGGACAATAGGGGCACAACAATATTAATAAGGGGTATAACTACAATAGTAATGGGGTAATCACTAGTATTATAGGGACCCAACATTGACTTCCCACCCCCTAGAGTTTCTTGAAGAAAAATGACATCGTGATGTTCAACCTAAAACATTCTCCGCAATGCAATTTTTTAAAGATTACGTGCAAAAAATCTACAATTAAAAGAGAGGAATTTCATTTAGGAACCCCAAAAAGAGCCAAAAATACTATGAGTTCCCCATCAATAGATGATTACCTTCCCATTCATTTCCTCTTAAGCCTTTACTTTGGCCTAAGAAATATGGGACCTCCTCCCCTACCCTTGGAGTGGAGCCCAAATATAGGGATATGCCCCACCCCACCCAAAACCCCTCAAACCAAGGCTACTTGGAAGAAGGAAGCATGAGTGGGAGTGGAAGTGGGAGTAAGGAGTGACAATTTTTAGAAGCTTTTGGGTCGGGAGCGATTTTTATATTGTATAGATTTTTATATATTTTGATGCTTATATGTCAACAAAAACACATAGAATGATGAATTAGTTATAAAAAGCATAAAAACATGGATTGAACCATATAAAACCAATCATCTAGTAGTTATAATCTCCAACAATGTAATACCCCTACCTATTTTTACAATGTAAATACATGTACCTTTTATATTGGGTTGGTGAGCTAGAAATACATTATTGGCCTGCACACCCATGTAGTTACATGGATGCTCATATGTTGGTTTTTAACTAAGTGGCTAAATGAACCATGATGTAAATATTGTAAATATTGTAGATTTAAATATCCTTATATATAAATAAAATAAAGTTGGTTACAAAGCCCACTCCATGAAAAAACTATGGGGGATGCAACTCCATGGAAAAAGGCAACAATTGGGTATTTTTCATGAAAGACGCACCTGGGGCCCATGTAGGCTCTATAGGGAACCACATGGTGAGTTAGAGCCATGCATGTATATAAAAAAGTGTAGTATGTATTTGGGGGGGGGATTATTATTATTCATTCAGTTAATCCTTTAGTGGGTGACAGATTAGTCAAGACCCACCATGTTCCAAATATCGATTTGAGGAAGTTTGATGGCAAGGATATCGTAACATGGATACTACTGATGGAGCAATATTTTGATCTCCATAATGTGCAAAACACACAAAAGGTACGCATTGCAAATTCGTATTTGGAACCCAATCAGTTTGTATGGTATTGATGGCTTTACTATCATAAAAAAAATTCACTTGGGCAAATTTTACAGAACAAATGATAACACATTATGAGGATACAAAAAGCAACACCTTTTTTAGCCAATTGATAAATCTCAAACAAAAGGGTTCAATGGTGGAGCACATTGAGGACTTCCAAAAATTGAATATAAGGGTAAATAATATTCCAGAGCATATGTTTGATGTTTTCATAGGGAATTTAAAGGATATCATTGAACATGAGGTTCACCTTTGGGAACCTCATTCATTGGAGAAGGCATTCAGGTTGGGAAAAAAAATGAAAGCAAAATTATGGCAACAAAGAAGCCTATCACTCACAATTATAAAGATGGAAGTTCTATTGCCCCTAGCCTTCCACAACCTACAAGGTTGACATCACAACAATTGGAAGAAAAAAGTTAAAAAGGTCTTTGTTACAGTTGAGATATCAAATACACTAAAGGTCATAAGTGTGCTAGGAAGGAATTATTTTACATAGATTGTGAAGAGGAGGAAGAAAAGGAACAAGAAACATTAAAAGAAGAGGATATACACTAGGAACAAACCCTAGATAAAGAAGAAATGAAATACGACCATATCTTGTAATGCATTGGTCATAATTACCAGTCCTCAAATTCTCAAGATAGAAGGACATATTAATAAGAAAAAGGTAATAGTGTTGATTGATTCGGGCAGTGGCCATAATTGTTTTCATTGTAAGATAGCCAAGGAATTGAATTTCTTCCTATATACAGCACCAGAGTATCGAATGATGGTTATAAATGGAGGAACCATAAATTTCCCTGGAAATTACCATAATATCAAGATATCCATGGGAGAATATGTATTGAATAGTCCAATTCTTTCCATTCCAATGGGTGGTGCTGATGTTGTACTAGGAGTCTAATGGCTATAATCTTTAGGTATGATAGCTTTTAATTTTCAACAAATTTTTTTGAATTTTTTTTTCGAAAGGAAAGGGAGTCGAATTAAGGGGTATCGCTGGGAAAACGAAAAAGATAATCAGCTCTAACGACATGACAAAGCTTCTAAAGAAAGAACAACGAGGCCTAATTGCATAATTATGTTTGCTAGAGGTTCCCACATCAAAATTATCTATTTCTCCAGATCTCCAAAAAGTCTTGGACAATCATTCCAAGGTATTTGAGACTCCCAAAGGCCTCCCACCTATTTGTGATCATCATGATGCTATTCATTTGATTCCAGGAAGTGTTCCTCCAAACATCAGGCCTTACAGATATCTCTATGCCCAAAAGATTGAAATTGAACGTATGGTTGTAGAAATGATAGAGGCTGATATAATTCAACCGAGTCAAAGTTCTTTCTCTGTTCCAATATTATTGGTTCTCAAGAAGGATGGATCCTGGTGCATGTGTTCGGATTATAGGGAGCTCAACAAGCTCACTATTAAAGATAAATTTCCCATCCCCATCATTGATGAATTACTGGATCAATTGCATGGATCAATTCACTTCACCAAGTTGGATCTTCATTCAGGATATCATCAAATCAGAATGAAGACTGAAAACATTGTGAAAACAACATTTAGAACTCATGAGGGTCATTATGAATTTTTGGCCATGCCTTTTGTCCTTACTAATGCACCTTCTACATTTCAAGGTTTGATGAATTCCATTTTCAAGCCCTTCCTTAGAAAATTAGTGTTAGTATTTTTGGATGATATACTAATCTATAACAAGTCTTGGAGGGATCATGTTCAACATGTTGACAGAGTGCTCAAACTATTGGAGGAGAAACAATTATATGAAAAAACCTCCAAATGTTTCTTTGGAGTACAAGAGGTGGAATATCTGGGCCATATTATATCTCATGAAGGTGTTAAGGTAGACCCTAGAAAAATTAAATCCATTAAGGAATGGAAAATCCCCACATCCATAAATCATCTGCAAGGATTTCTCAGGTTGACAAGGTATTATTGCAAGTTTGTTAAGAATTATGGGATAATAGCAACACCTCTAACAACATTATTCAAGCAAGATGCATTTTCATGGACTCCGGAAGAAACGAAGGCCTTTGAATATTTTAAAGAGGCAATGTGCCAAGCATGGTCTTAGCTACGCCAGACTTCACAAAAACCTTTATTGTGGAATGTGATGCCTCAGGAAATGGAATTGGTGTTGTTTTAATGCAAAAAGAAAGACCCATTTCTTTTGAGAGTCATCTAATCAAAGGAAAGTATTTACACAAAGCTATTTATGAGAAGGAAATGTTGGAAATACTACATGCATTGAAGAAATGGTGACCTTACCTAATGGGAAGACACTTCAAGGCAAAAAAGAATCATGATAGTCTTAAATACTTTTTAGAACAAAGATTATCTTCAGAAGAGAAGCAAAAATGGGTCACAAAGATGTTGGGTTATGACTTTGAAATCATCTAGAAAAAAGGAAAGCAAAATGTTGTCGCAGATGCACTCTCAAGAAAGGATGACGATGTGGAAGCATAGCTTTGCGCCATTTCTATTATCCAACCCTATTGGATAAATGAAGCAAGGGATGAATGGAAGAATGACGAAGAAGCGTGGGCACTCATTCAAAATTTACAACAAGATCCCAGTACATCTAATAAATTTAGCTCGAAAAATTATTCGTTATGGTACAAAGATCGCTTATATCTCTGTAAGAATTCCCAACTCAAACAAAAGATTCTTATGGAATTGCACACCTCTCCCTTAGGAGGGCACTCAGGATTTTTAAAAACTTACCACAGGGTTAAGAAGGAATTTTTTTGGGATGGCCTTAAATCTGATATTCAAAAATTTGTGGCGGAATGTTTGATTTTCCAACAAAGAAAGTTGAAACAATTAATACCTCAAGTCTATTACAACATTTATCCATTCCAAGTCAACATTGGGAGGAGGTTTCAATGGATTTTATCACAGGTTTACCCAAGTCTGAAGGAAAGAGCGTCATCATGGTGGTAGTTGATAGACTTACCAAGTATGCACAATTTTGTGCATTATCTAATCCATTTAAAGCCAATACATCTACTATTTCATTTATGGAAACGATTCGAAAGCTACACGGAAACCCAATGATTATTGTAAGTGACAGAGATCCCATTTTCACTAGAAACTTTTGAACAAAATTATTTTCTCGTCTGGGTACTCAGTTAGCTCATAAATCATCTTATCATCCTCAATCTAATGGGAAAACTAAGATAGTAAACAAATGTTTGGAAGGATATCTTAGTTTCTTTGTATCTAATAAACATAAATAATGGGTCAAATGGTTGCCTCAAGATGAATGGTGGTATAACACTTCCTTCCATACTGCAACAAAAATGACCCGATTTATGGCACTTTATAGATATCATCCACCGTACATCACATAATATTTAAGAGAAAATTCTAAGGTTCAAGTAATGGAAGATCACATCGAGCATCAACAACAAGTTTTCTAACTCTTAAAGAATAACCTTACTTTGGCGCAGAATAGAATGAAACAACAAGCAGATCAACATCGCAGCGAAAGAAGTTTTGATGTAGGTGTCTCGGTATTTCTAGGGCTACAACCATACAAACAAATGTCCCTCAAGCAAGCTAAGAAGGATAATAAATTATCACCAAAGTATTATGGTTTGTAAAAGGTGTTGCAAAAGATTGGTATGATGGCAAACAAATTGGAGCTTCCTGCAACTTCCCGATTGCACCTAGTTTTCCACTTTTCATGCTTAAAGAAGGTTATAGGTGACAAGCTCCTAGTTCAAACAATATTGCTAGAACTTGACGAGGAAGGAAAAATCATATTGAAACCTGAAGTAGCCACAGAAAAAAGAACTCGACAACTACGAAATCGATCAATTTTAGAGTATCCCATCAAGTGGAAGAACTTACCCGCTGAAGATTCCACATGGGTGGATGAGAATTTTATACAAAAGCATCCAGAACTACTCAAGGAGAGGGGCATGTTAGGTCCCTATATTACTAGTGTATTCCCTTATTAGTATTGTCATTGTAGCCCCTTATTGTTATTGTTGTGTTCATGTTGTCCCCATATTGTTATTATTATGCCCCATAGAAGCCCAATATTGTTATTATGTGCCCTTACATTATTATTTTTATGTCAACTCTGATTATATTGTGACCCATTAGACTCCTATATATAGAAAGGATGTCTCTTCATTTGTATCATCCAAGAATTGTTCATTTGTGTAATGTGAGGAGGTTGCCCCCTCGAAGAGGCTAATTTTGAAGTCATTGATCTATCTTTTCTTTTATTTTGTGCGCTGGTTGCATAACACTAAGATTGACTAACGGCTAGTGTGTCCTGGAGTTGGACTTTGGATTAGCCAAGGTGTGGTTATTAAGTTAACTTTGTCGTATGGATGCATCATGGTATGATGTGAGCCCCTATTTTAGCTTGAGGGAGCCTAGTGCTCTGAGGGTTTGTTTGCACTATTATGGCCTAGTGCCATGGGGTTCGAGTGGGAACTCGATGTCGTTTTATTGGCTTGGAGGGTGTTTAGAGCCATGGAGCAACATGTATGTTAGGTTGGAACCTTGGAAATTATCCTGGAGGGTGCCTAGATCCCTAGAGCAGCATGGTTATTGGGTTGGCACCCTAGACCTCAGCCATGGTTTTATATTGCCTTTTTGGATGTTTCCTTTGGAGTTGTTATCTTAGCTTGGGGTGATCAGGTGGTTGAGTTGATGAACCACTAGGTCTATGGCTAGGTGGAACGTGGAGAGGCCGTAGCCAGTTAGCTCTTGTTTCTCATATAAGTACCCTCGTTCTTATGTATGGTTGTTTATTTATGTGTGGTGCTTAGTCTATATTTACTTATTTAGTTTAAAACCATAGTTTTTGGGTGCAAACTTAATGGTTGTTAATGTATATATTTATTTTTCTACGGTCTTATCTAAATTGTATTATGTGTGATGCATAATGCATGTAAAACATGTAAAACTATACTTCATGTTATATTTATTTGCTAACCGGAAGGTACAAATGATGACATGATTGTGAATTGCATGCTTCCACAAATTAAATTAAATAAAATTATGTAGTTATGGATTAGAAGTGTTGCCCGGATAGGGGTTGGGGACACTGTAGATTGGGATCCGAGCCAGGTTTCAACATTGGGTTTGAGTTGGGCCAAGTTTGGGGCAAATGGATAAATTACAGGTTTACTATCAAACGTTTGATAGAATACCAATAGTAAAAATGATGAAAGTTCTCCCCTGAAATAGAATACAAGTGCCTAGCAAGGTTCCAAGATGATTAATTAGGTTTAATTGCAAGATAAATTTTGAGGGAATTGAAAGATTTTGGCCCTACAAAACCAAAATTCATAAACAAACCACCATTAAAATGAAATTTAATTTTTATATACAAATGCTCCCCTTATAATAAAAAATACCGAGTCAAATAAAATTATTATTATTATATAGTTTTAAAAAGATTAGAGTATGTATATACTAGAGTGAATGTAGAATTACAAGAGATTTTGTTTGTAATAACTTAAAAAATTAAAATAAATTATATATATATATATGACCCTTTTAGGTTAATAATCCTATCATTGTAGAGACATTTAAGTGTTGCATTATATCAATTCATAGTATAATGGGTGTATTATAATTCGTTCACTTAGTGATACCCACCGAATGGGCATCTTATCCCTAGTTTTAAGAGTTTGATCTTTTATATAATATAAAAATTTACATATGTATTTATACATAGATGAACCCTTGCCGTGGAGCCTTTCGATTTTCAATATATGTATATCTAATTTGAATAATGTACGGAAGGTGGATTATTAATTATATTAGACAAGTTTATTGAGGCGGAGGAATTGCTTTGACGGTCATTTTTTTGTTAGAATCTTGGCAATTTTTTTTAGTAAATCTAGCAGAAGCAATATTTAAATCATGTTTTTCAAAGTGAAAATAGATTCAGCACCACTAAAAACTTCTGGGGTACCTAAAATCTTGAAATTTAACAACTTTCACCCTGATTTATTAAAATCTCTACTTGAATTTATCAAAATATTGCCAAAATTTTCATGACTAAAAGGCAGTTTGGTTAGACTACGACAATTATCTATATATATATATGAGCATAGATTTATTTTAACTATAGATTTAATATGAGATGAGAGGGATCAAATTTTTCACGTGTAAACTCTTTTAAAGTGCAAAACACAATGTGTTATTTTTCATTTCATTGTTTAAATTGTATTTTTGAATGCTAAATAGAGTATATATAGGACCAGATAAAAATTTTAATCATAAAACTTTTTTTTCTATATATAGATATATATGAAACTGATATCAATATAGACTTTCAAATAGTTTATTTAAATCTCTGATTGAAATATTTTTGAAAAGTATAAGATTTAAACATCTTATCTACACATTATTTTTACTTCTAATTATTTTAGAGTGTATTCATTTTTTTAAATTATAGTTAACATTATTTTTCTATTTAGAATATAATTTTCCTTTCTATTTTTATTTTAAAGGAGTAGGGATGAACAAACTTACACATCCCTTCATATTGGGTCGTAGAATGAACCTCTCAGTTTAATAAAAGACTAAACAAAAACCTGAATTTAAATTAGGAAGTTGAAATGAGACTAAACAAAAACCTGAATTTAAATTAGGAAGTTGAAATGAGATGTACGCAGATTTAAATCTCTTGTTGAAATATTTTTGAAAAGTATAAGATTTAAACATCTCATCTACACAATATTTTTACCTCTGATTATTTTAGAGCGTATTCATTTTTTTTAATTATAGTTAACATTATCTTTCTATTTAGAATATAATTTTATTTTTTATTTTTGTTTTAAAGGAGTATGGACAAACAAACTTACACATCCCTTCATATTGGGTCGTAGAATAAACCTCTAGGTTCAATAAAAGACTAAACAAAACCCTGAATTTAAATTAGGAAATTGAAATGAGGTGTAGGCAGCAATGTTGCGAACATCTTGATAACATCCCGATTTTATTTCAAAATCACGATTTTTTGGCCTCGCTAATGTTTGATGATTTTTACCTATATTTTGATGGTATCTTGACTTTGCTAATATTTATTGATTTTTACCAATATTTTGTCGATTTTTACAATTTTTTTATTTTTCAAACCATTGCCAATTTTATCCCGATATCAATATTGATACGCAACATTCAAGTGAAAGATTGTACTACAAAGGTTATACATGGCACTTTAAGACCATATAATGGTTTAAAGTATGCATATAATTGTAAATCGAAATGATTTATGAGCTTTACAATGTGTATTTATTAATATATAATATGAGGTATTCGTTAATATATTGTTAATGTGAATTATGAGGGAGCACGTGCGATTTTCGGGATGGGGGAAACTCATGGAAGGGCCCTCATAGTTTAATAATATACGTTGTATAACGTGGGTGGGGCGATAATTCAGATGGTTTTTTTTTTAATGTATTAAAGAAATGTGGTATTAAGGGGATACGTCTAGGGACATGGTTTCATTTTAAATTAAAATGGTTGTATGTAAGTTAGTTTTATTTCCAATGAGAAGCTGGAGGGTGTTTAAAGAGGGGAGATAATTATAGAAGAAGTAGAAAATTGGTTGTTGGAGATGAAAAAATATTTTTAATTGTTAAATTATTCCTGTAATTTATGTATAACATTTGAAGGGAAAAGTCAATTTCCAACTCAAAGCAATGAAGCTTTTGGATGAAAGATGAGTTACTTGGAATAAGTTTAAAGACCATTTCTAGAAAAAGTATTTATTTAAATGTTATTATGAGCGAAAAATGTAAGAATTTTTCGAGCTTCAATTGGGAAATATGACCATGGAGTATAGTAAAAAGTTCACAAAGCCACTGAGGTATGTTAAATTTGTTAAGGATGAAAAGTTTAAAATACAAAGATAAATTAGTAGACTACCATATTTTTATGTTGATAGGTTGAAATATGACGAACCCAAAACCTTGGAGGCAACCATGAGGAAAGCAGAACAGTTGTATGAGAAGAATAAAAATAGATCCATTTTACACAAGGCTTTGGGCAACAAAAAGAGGAATTTTATGGAGCAAAGAAAGAAGGTTTACAAACCTTTTCCATTTAAGAACAACTTTCAAACATACCAATAGACAACCTAAGCTTCTAACCATCTAGAAGGGGGTGATTCTTCAAGCAAAAGGTTTCAACCTCCGCCTATTAAATGGTCTGGTTGTAAAGGAGATTACCAATTCAGAGATTGTCCTCATAAGGTAGAGAAAGCGAGGTATGCACAATATGCAAGTGGCAACTACTGTGGATGAATTAGGCAGAAGCATGCCCAAAATTTACACAGCCTTGGATAGTCAGCAAGTGGAGCATCAAGCTCACATGATAGAGGTTGAAGTTAAGCCACAATAATCAGTTTGTTATTATTTTAATTGATTTTGGAGCCAACCATAGTTATATTAATGTGAAGGCTAGTTGAAAATTTTAATTTGAAGAAAATTAAACATTCCAAACCATGGTTAGTACAATTTTCTACATGAATGAAGAGAAAGGTTATATAATTAATTAGAGAATGCCCAATTGAGATGAATGGGATGAGAACAACAACTAACTTGAATGTAATTTCACTAGTTATATATGATTGTTTTATTGGCATAAATTGGTTGGAAAAGCACCATGCAATACTTAATTGCTACAACAAATCTTTTAATTGCATTGATGATGAGAGTCAACAAAAGTAGGTCCAAAGAATTCCTAGGTTGATATCCATCATCATTAGAGAAATTTTGAGGTCTAAAATGGGCCTCCTCAGGAATATTATAAAATAATAATGGAAATAATAAAATAGGATTAGATTATCTCATCAAGTTTTGGAGGGAAAAAAGAAAAAACTATTTTTTCAACTCATTTCCCTACGATTTTACTCAAATTTGGAGCGAGAGAACTCATTGGATAATTTGATTTTGCATCCAAGGAGTACACTTGTTGCATACTTTTGATGGGTCGTACTGCACGAAAATTTTGAAATACATAAAAAAATGTAATCGTAATCATGTTTTTTTATGTAGTAAGGTCCATCAAAAGTATGCAACATGAGTACTCCTTGGATGCAAAATTAATTTATCCATACAACGAGTACTCCCACTTGAAATTTGAGTAAAATCATAGGGAGATAAGTTGAAAAAACAAATTGAAAAAGTAGTTTTTCTAAATAAATAAATAAATAAATTATCTTTTAACTTTTTTACTCAAAAAATGGTGAATGATCCCCCATAGTTGACATTATCATATTGGATCCTATTGGTTCTTATAAAGTTGATTTTTGTTGTACATTTTTGTTTTGGGACTCGTTTTTTATCTCAAAATTTCACTAATGAGAGATATTAGCCATGCAATTAAAAAAAGATTTTAGGAAAGGGTGTCAAATCCTTGTAGCCCATTTGGAGGAATCAAATACAGACCTACAAGCTAATATAGAAAACTACCTAGTGCTACAAGAATTTGTTGATGTATTTGCATAAATACCTGAATTAATTCTAAGGAGGGAGATTGATTTTTTATTAGTTTGGTTCCTGGAGCAGTTCTGGTATCTAAAGCATTGTACATGATGAGTACTCTAGAGCTTAAAGAGTTACAGATGCAAATGGAAGAATTACTAAAGAAGGGATATATACACCCCAATGTATCACCGTGGGGTGCTTTGGTTCTTTTAGTTAAAAAGTAATACAATAATTGTTGTTTATGTATTGACTTCCGGCAACTAAACAAAGTTAATATTAAAAATAAATATCAATTTCCAACTGATCAGCTACGTGGGGCAAAAATATTCTTTAAATTTGATTTAAGATCTAGGTATCACCAACTATGGATTAAAGAAGAATATATCAGCAAAATGACATTCTGGATTCATTATGGCCATTATGAATTTGTTGTAGGGCCTTTTTGATATATTTAATGCACCAGGGGTTTTTATGTGTTGAAAATAGAAACAAGAAATGTTAAAAATAGCATCAAGAAAGAAAATCCTAATTTAATTTGTCCTTGAATTACATTGGGAATTAAATTATAATTCCACATCTCATGACAACTTGTGATAGTTAACTAAGTTAATTTTACTTAGTTAGCTCAGTTAATTCGAGTTGAAGATCTAACTAGAGTCATGTCGAGTATCTCTTAAAAGTATGAGCACTAGTTGAGTTCATTTTCTATTGTAATTATTTAATTAAGTCCAATTGAGTTAAAGTTAGTTAAACTAGCTCCAACTGATGGAGGAATTAATGGGAGGTCCAGTAGTGGGGTGTAACTTACTCTAGTGGGGTGTAACCTGCAATAGTGGGGTGTAACTTATTGTAGTGGGGTGTAACCTATAGCAGTGGGCCTGCAGCGATGAACCAGTAAAATGAAGATTCACTCATAATTAACTCATGCATTTCAAATCAGAGAAAGACCCAGTTGAGATTGGAGTTCATGAACAATTTACTATCAGTTATAAAATCATCTAAATTAAATGATGGTGCATGCAATAGGAAGGCCCATGAGGATTACACAATTCATAATTGAGGAATTTCCACATTAAATAGAGGTTAATTCCCAAGGGAATAGTGCAAGGAATAGGGAGCTTGGAGGCTTGGAAATTTGGCTAAATATTGGCCAAAGGTAGCCAGTCAGGCAGAGGATAGAAAATATTTGTGTCAATTGAGCTCAAGGTTTAGCAGAGTATATTGTATTCATCCAGATTCTTTGATTAATGCAATATACTATAGCAGGGGTTTTTAGTTGTGGCTTTCGCCAAAAAATCATTGTGTTATGTGTGATTGATTTTTTTTTATCTTATATGCTTCGTGATTTCATTGATAATTTATTGTTTCCGCTAATGAGTAGAGTAGATTCAATTCAATTGTTTTAGAATATTACAATTTGCAATTTGAATCTACAAGGAATTTCTACATTATGTGTTTAATGAACAGAATCTTCAAATAATACTTCAGTAAATTCATCATTGTTTTCTTGATGACATTTCAATATTTTCAAAAATTGAAGAGGAGCATCAATGGAATTTAAATTGGTTTTGTAGGTACTCAAGGAGCATCAATTCTATGCTAAGCGAAGAAAATGTTTATTTTATCAGAAACATATCCATTATTTGGGTCACATTATTTCATAAGATGTAATAATTGTGGACCCAAAGAAAATTAAGGCTATCAGACAATGGCTAGATCTGAAAAATGTTACGAAAGTTAGGTCTTTTATGGGCCTAGCTAGTTATTACAGGAGATTCATTGAAGGGTTTTCCATAATTGCATATCCAATTACGTCATTACATAAAAAGGGTGTAAAATTTAATTGGACACTTGAGTGTGAGGTGGCTTTTCAACATTTGAAATCTTTATTAACCAGAGATCCAGTATTAAAATTTACAGATTCAAATGAGGACTTTTTGGTATGCACAAATGCATGCATAGAAGTATTGGGAGGTGTGCTCATAAATGGGAAAGTAACATGTTACGAGTCTAGCAAATTAAAAGAGAATGAGAATAATTATGCTGCCCATGATCTAGAGTTTTTAGCTATTATTCGGGCACTTAAAATGTGGAGGCCTTATCTCATGGGAAGGAGATTTGAATTTAAAACTGATCATTATGGGTTTTTGCATTTATTTTAACAGCCGGATTTAAATGGACAGTAAATCAAGTGGCTGGAATTGCTAGCAAAATATGATTCAAAATTAAATATATCAAGGGAAAATAAAATTGGGTGGTTGATGCACACAAAATAATGGTGAATGTTATGCATGTCACAATGATTAGTAGCTACGAAGAGATTTAATAGACAAAATTCTATAGGATGGTAATTTACAGCATAAATATGTGCAGATTAAAAATAATTTATATCAAGGCGCAGCATGACAGAAATACCAGGATTACGAAATGGGCCCAAAAAATATTATCTTAAATAAAGGAAAAAAAAATTGTGTTAGATGTACTAGCATTAAAATAAATAATTTTACAGGAAAGGTTCAGGATGTTGTATGTTGGTCACCTCAAGTACCAAAAAACCTTGATAGCAATTAAGCAGTAATTTTACTTGTCGGGTTTAAAAAGGGAAGTGGCTAATTATATAACCAGGTGTATGGAATGCTAGCAGGTGAAAGCCAACCATAAACACCCAATTGGTTTTCTTCAGCCAATTCCCATTCCAGACTGGAAATGGGAGGTGGTATTAGTTTATTTTATTAGTAGTTTTCCCAAAATGTAAAGAGGGCATGATTCTATAATGGTAGATGTGGACAAGCTTACAAAGTCTGCTCATCTTATTACCATAAAGTCAGTGCATAAAGCAGCAAATATTGTGGATATTTATATGCGAGAAATTTCTAGGCTTCATGGATTTCCCAAGGCAATAATTCTGGATAGAGATCCAAAATTCACATCTAATTGTTTGATCGGTTTATTTAAGGGACTAGGTACCAATTTAAATTTCAATATAGTGTATCGTCTCAAGTTTGATGGTTAGACTAAGCAGGTAAATCAAATAATTGAAGACATGTTGCATATGTATGTGATGGATAAACCATCCAAATGAGAAGACTACTTCCATCTAATTTGCATATAATAATGGGTACCAAGCATCATTGAAAATGAGCCCATTTAAGGTCTTATATGAAAACAATGTAATACTGCAGTAAGTTAGAATAACCCAGTGGTTAGAATTATGGTGGGTCATGAATTGCTCAAAGACATGGAAGAACATATGATTAAAATTAAGCAAAATTTAAAATTTTCCAGGATAGGTAGAAAATTTATGCTGACAGGAATAGGACAAGCAGGGAATTTAAAGTCAAGAATCATGTATTTTTGAAAGTAAAAGAAAAAAATAGTTCGTTAAAATTGGGAAATTGTGCCAAGTTGGCAGCAAGATATTGTGGGCCATTTGAGATTTTGGAGAGGATTGACCCTGTTGCATACAGGCTTGCATTTCCTACATCTACACATATGCATGATGTATTTCATGTTTCATTGCTTAAGAAATACGTATCTGACACTAATCATGTTATTGATTGGAAAATGATTCGAGTGGAACCCAAGGGATATTTCCATGTTCAACCAGTGTGGATATATATATATACACACACACACACACACACACACACACACACTAAGGATAATACATAAAATAAGGTGGGGAGGAATGTAATACTCCCGCCATTTTTTACAATGTAAATACACGTACCTTTTATATTTGGTTGTTGATCCAAAAATACTTTATTGGCCTGCACGCCCATGTAGTAGCATAGATGTTGATATGTCATTATTTTACTAAGTGTCTAGAGGAACCGTGATGTAAATATTGTAAATTTACATATCCTTATATATTAGTAAAATAAGGATGGCTACAGAGCCCACTCCACGGAATGAGTATGGGGGATGCAAATCCATGGAAAAAGGAAGCAATCGGGTATTTTTGGTGAAAAGTGCACTGGTGCCCACATTGGTTTTAGAGAGTGCCACATGGAAAGTTAGGACCATGCATATATATAAAGAAGCGTAGTTTATATCTGGGGGAATTATTATTATTTGTTCAATTTATCCTTCAGGTCATGATGGATTAGTCGATGAGTCTGGGGGTGGACTCTATGACTGATTGATGACCAGTGCACCTTGGAGTTGGACTCTAGACTGGTCGAGGTGTGGTTAATTATTTAATCTTGTCATATGCATGCATATTGTTATGATGTGAGCTCTTAGGTTTGCTTAGGGAAGCCTAGTGCTACAAGGATTTGTTGGCCCTGTTATGGCCTAGTTTCATGGATTTTAGGTGGGAATTCGATGTCGATTTTTTGGCCTGGAGCAACATGTTTGTTAGGTTGTCTTCTTGGAAATTAGCCTAGAGGGTGCCAGGAGCCAGTGTAGCATGGATGATGGGTTGTCACCTTGGACCTCAACCACAGTTGTGTATTAATTTTATGATTGTTTCCTTTGGAGTTGTTTTCCTAGCTTAGGAGTGACCCAATGGTTAAGTTTATGAACCACCAAGTCTATGGTTGAGCGTGACATGGAGAGCCAGTAGCTAGTCAACTCTTATTTATCAAATAAGTACCCTCATTCTTATGCATGTTTATTTATTCATGCGTGTTTCTTAGATATTTACTTATTTATTTTAAAATCATAGTTTATGGGTGCAGACTTAATCATTACTCACGTATATATTTATTTTGTTGTAATAGATTTTATGGATTCATCCCATCCATATTGATTTGAAGATCGATGTTTTGAACCCACAACTAAGGTTCCTCATTAACATGTATATTTATTTGTCCACTCTATTGCCTTAATTATAATGCGTGTTATGCATAATGCATGGACAACATGTAGAAATGCACCTCATGTTATATTTATTTGTTAGTCACAGGGTACAAATGAGGAAAAATTATGGGTTAAATGTTTTTGCAAATTAAATTAAATTAAATATAATTATGTAGTTTTGGATTAGTATTGTTGCTTGGTTGGGGGTCCGAGACACTATAATCAACCACAAGTTCACAAGTCACAAAATATTGATTCTTATCATGTTGGGTGTGGAGCCTAATTATCATCCTGATTCAGAGGTCTTGTTTCAATCGTGTTTGGATATCAATCCCTAACGGGTGGGTGTGGGTGGATTTTCCCCCCACTACTATTACAAAGGGGTCAACACCACCAAAAGGAATTTTTTGAGAAAATCGCCTCGTAAAATATTGTAATTTTGTAGTCAATCTAGATTATTCATTAGGAGAAAGATCTGACTATAGAAGTTATGCTAATTTAGGGTTTTTTTCCCTAGAACTGAACCCTTTGTTTGTATAAGAGAATTATACTGTAGCTGGGTATTATTTGTATATATTCCTATATTTTACTAGCACTTGATTACATAATATTGTACAAATTCTTTCTTACACAAGTATATGAAATAGCGTAGGCTATTTTACAATGGGAGCATGTAAAATTTGTTTTGCCAATCCTTTTCCTTCTCATTATATTTTTTTAATACTTTTAAAAAAATACAGAGAAAATATAGGGAGTGAATCTTTTTTGTGGAAGCGTTCTCCTGAAACGCACTCCCAAATAGGAGGGTTTTGGGAGTGTTCTCCTGGGGCAACTCCATGAGCTCTTCCATTTAGAGCTTTCTTTAGGGGGGGAGATCGCATGAAGAATTGTCTTAGACACTGAGAGAATAATATTGAACCTAATGTTACGTAAAATGTCACTCCCATCCAAAATTCCATAAAAAACCCAAGGGAATTGACGCCCTTGGAGATGAGTAACCCAAAGATCCAAGAGGAATGGGACACAAGGAATTTATATGAGATAAAGGTGTGAACAACTTCTGAGAAAGCACAACATCCAAAACCATAAAGGAAAAATCCCAATCCTATCCACATTTAGAAAAATAACTAATAAGAAAAGAGACAAGGGGTAATGGAGCAGAAGTATCAGGAGATAAAGAGGGTGCTACCTACGAAAAATCCATAAAAATAGGATCCATGGATGAATCTACTAGGAATGAGACCATAGGAGCAGTAAAAATTGATTTAGGAACCACTGAACCCATCGACACCTGAAATTTAGGTCCCATCCCATCATCAAATAAAAAACCCCTTTCATCACCCATAGTTGCACCCTCAGTATTTTGTTTTTTCTGGCTTGTTCCAAACATGGTGATTTTTTGAAAGGAATTCTACAATTTTGGACCAAATGAACATGCTGGTGGCACTGTTAGCACCGAAGGGGAAGCCCTTCATAATCAATTACTTGTATTTTGACATATTCCTTACCAATGTTTGTTGTTTCATGAAGCTTGTTTCTAAGCAATAGAATGACTAAGATCTTGGCAATAAATAAATCAATTGATTCCTTAAAAGAGTAATCTAGCTCCAAAAAGCAACCCAGGTTATTCCCTAAGTTTGTAAATATATGGGGATTCCACATGTGTGTCGACAGGCCCGGAAAACACGCCCACAACAAAGCAACATCTAGAGTCTCCCTGCTAGTATCAAATGTTGAAGACCAAAAATTGAAAATGATAGGAGTAGAGTAAATGGGCCAAACATCTTTTGTCGCCATGTTCGTGGATTAATTTGTTTTGAATATGAGTTGAAACCAACCCTTTGCCAACATAAGAATCTCGGGAGCCTAAAAAACCCTCAAACAAACCATCTACTCTCACCACTCTACAAGGGTCTCCATATAGATGTTTTTCCCCTAGCACTACTCACTAATGATTTTTCACCTAAGTCCACATCTTGGGTAATCTCCACATCATCCCCTGGGAACAAATTGTAAGGAGCCAACATTTTTTCACTTTGTAAACCCATTTTTCTTCTTCTCAATTAGGGGGTTCCCTTTATCACTGAATTCTAGGGAACTAGGACTTTCCAACTTCACCTCCAAAGCCGTCAAGATAGAACCATCATCAATTGGGGATGGGCCCTCAGTAAACACTACAAACTGAGGAATAATGACACCCACATATGGGAGAGGCACTGATTTTACTGCCACAACTGAATATGCCTCTAGCACCACCGAAAAACCACCACCAAAGGAATAAATCAATTAGGATGAAATCCCACCGCTAACAAATGCAAAAGGGAAAATCGCATATGGAAAACCCATTGAGAAATACTTAGAAAACCTTATCATAAATGGAATTGGTAAAAATCATGGGAGCAAAGATATTATTTGGCTATGAGATCACTAGCACTAGAACCGAAAAATTGATGAATACGGGCAGAGAAACCGTAGGGGGCATACAATCCTCTGACCAAAACTAACCACTAGAAAATGGATGCCCCATTTTAACATTACTAATGAAATATATGGTGCCCTCCCCTTAGGGACCAAAACCTCCAAAGAAGACAAAAATAGGTTCCCGAAATAGAGTCATGGAGTCATAATCCACCAAATCCTAATCATCCATGTGCCCCTCTTAAGCATTTCCATATCATAACACCTCAAGGCCCTTGTGAGTAAAAAACTAAGTCTAAACAAAACAACTCCAAACAAAGCAGAGGGTTGGAAGAAAAACTAGGTAAAACCTTTATCTGCCAAGAGTAAAACACCACCACATATGGGTAAAAAGCTAACAACAAGGAACTGCCACTCCATAGAACAAAAGAGGTAAAAAAATAGTAACAAATTAATATCCATGCCCCCCAAACCCACTTAGAGACCAGACAAAGGGGAATCGTCAGCATAAAACAAAACTTTAGCCTCCAACCATCATTCCACATTCCCTTATGCCATTGTTGTCAAAACCCCTGATACATTCTTTAGATACATAATCATTAATATATTTTATTTATGGTTGAGAGAAATATTTTTTAATTGATATAATATATATAACCACATGTCAACACATAGAAGGAATTATTGGGTTGTAATATCATTAATTCTTTTAATTAGAACTAACCAATATGTATATTTATTTTTTCTTTTTTACTGTAGGTAATATATATATATATATATATATATATATATTATATATAATATATATATATATATTATATATTATATATATATATATATATATATATATATTTAAGTGAATATTATATTTATATTTTAAAAGTGACACGAGTCAATTCCTTGTTAGGCATGGAAGGAGTTACACATGTCCCTGATATTGGGTTGTATAATGTGTCCCCCAGTGCAATAATTCTTTTAACTAAAACTAATCAATATGTATATTTATTTTTGTTTTTCATTATGGAGAACATTTTTTTTATTTCATGAATATTTCATTTATATTTTAAAAGGGACATGTGTCGATTCCATGTTGTGCACAAAAGGAATTTCACATCTCCTTCATAATGGGATGTAAGATGCACATCTCGAACCAGTAAGGAGATAAGTCGAAAATATAATTTAAAAAAATGTAGTTTTCTTTCTTTTCCTTTAAAAATTAATATCTTATTTTATTATTTTAATTATTATTTTATTGTTTTTTGAGAAGCCCATTTTATATCTCAAAATTCCCCTAATGTTTATCAAACTAGTACTTATTAATTTTTTGGTGAGTTGCAAAGTTATTTCCTAGATTTATCTCCCATGGTGTCCTCCATATCAACATATAATAATTCTTCGGGGCTAGTGGAGGCATAAGAGTAAGTCCAAGTTAGAAATGTGAACTATCCAAAATTACTAGTCCTATCTTTTTTAGGAGTCTTTATTTGAAATGTGACATGATCTCCCAATATTTTCCTCCACCCAAAGGATCTTATGCCATGAGCCCTGATGTCGAATCTATGAATTCCAATTCAAATTTGAATTGAGAATTATATTGTACTCCAATTAACAAATCAACTAGGAGATTAACAATAAATTGAAATTTAGTGGCTCAAAATCTACACGTGGATCAAATTTTTTGATGAATATCAAGAACCACTATGACCAGGGGTATGGGACTATTATGTTCAATTAAATATGATCCAAATTGACCTTCTAAATTCAATCAAATCTAAGATCTCACATCAATCATATAAATATATGATAGGATCAAATATTTGGAAAATACTTTGCCCTTGATTAGGTCCTCCATCTTCACGCATGCTATTTAAACATAACATCTTGGTTCAAATATAAGTAATTATTTTCACTATTAACTTAGAAGCCCAAGCTTCTAGGATTCTTTCACGTTCAAATTTGGTTTTTATGGCTTTAATAAGGTGATAAAAACACAAAATTATTGGTTCTTCTCATATGTTTTCTTCTATATGGATTTGTGTACCCTTCTCTTTTGCAATTAGCATCTGCGAAAAGTATATATTTTTCTTATCTTATTCCTATGGTTGTGGATTGACTTCTCTAGTCAATAAATCTACTATGTTGTTTTATTTTCTAACCTTTTACTTTAAGTCAAATTGAAGCTATCTAACCATAAAATCTATATGAAAATATGAGTATTTCATTACTCTAGTATTCTCCTATTTCCCAACAGTCCTACCATATGTTTCATATCTATTATGATAATGAAATGCATCAACTTTATGAATAATTTGAATCTAGATATTGAGTTTTCCCTTGTTAATATTTCCCTATGACTTGATGGAAAATTTACTTCAATGCCTTTGGATACTCTAGATGCACACATATAGATTTCTTCTTGCCTTTTAACCTTTTGAAATAAAACTCCTAATCATGAATTTGAGGAAGAAACTACTTCCAAAATAAACTTACATCCATCCTTGGGTAACATAGGTTAGGCATAGTTTTTCCCTTCTCTTTGATATTTTTTATAGCAATAGTGATTTTGATAGTTCACAATGTAGTCTTATTTTTCAATATGGTAAACATACAAGAAACATCTTCAACTTGATCTTTAAAGAAGTATCTTACATAGTTTAGGTTTCCACGAAAATGCTACAACTTGAGTTTATCTATTAGCATATCTATAAAACTTGATATTCTGTAAAACATGATCTTAAGTGAAGATCTATCTTTCTTGCTGCTATGATCAAACATAGAAATTCAATCCTAGTTTGGCTAATTTCTATTTTTTTGGCAAATAGGAACAATACATACTTACAAAAATTTTGATAGAATTATTTTAAGGGTTTGGCATGCTCCTTTTAATCTTTTGAACAAATTAGAATATCATTAATGTAAACTATGGAAGAATTCATATCACCAATATATCATCCATCTACTTTTGGAATTTAGATGGAGCATTCAATGACAACAACCCAAATGGAATTATTCACCAATGGTATTGGTCATGAGGAACTAAATTTCTTGTCTTATATTTATGTTTAAAGGTAATGTCGCTCCACCAAAATCCACTCTTCAAATCAAACTTGCTACGTACATTACAATTTTGAATTTTGTGTAGCAATGCTTCCTTATTTGGAAATGGGTACCTAATTGGCATTAAAGCATCAATCAACTTTGTATAATTTAGGACCATTCTAGGCTTACCTTTTGTTTTATTTGCTTAAAATTATTTTTGAGAGATAGTAAGACAAGCCCAAAGGCTTCTACGTTTCTCTATCAATATTTTTTCAAGTTACTTTGTAATATCTTTTTGCAATATGCTTAATCTATTGGCGACATTAAATGTGTTGTAGCTTTTTTATTACTATCTTTGAAGTTTTCTCTAGAGGATAGGTCTACAAAATATTGTTATATGTGCCAAAAAGTATTAAGTAACTCAAAAGTACATTGTTTTTTTCAACTTTGTTGTGATAAGACTAATCCTTATTATGTATAAAGATATTCTTAATTCTTGCATTTTCTCTTGAGCAAGGTTTTTTTCATTTTCTTCCTGAGAAGCTTCATCTAATATCTTAAATTAAAAACTATTATTATTATGTACATGGGTCTTTATTCCTTCTATATATAATTGTACATAATTAGGGCCAAAAGTGAATGATAAATGGTTCCCTGCAAAATCTTGAGCATGTAGGATAAAACAACAGTAGTATATTCATATAATATAATTGAATAATGAATATCGTCAACATATATGGAAATATCTTTAGTATACCTATGGATATTCATTGGTTATTTGTTTATGGCTTTCACTCTCCTAACAATATTCTAAATTTGCAATGCTCTTTGCACAAGAAATCATTGATCCAATGTCTATTTGAGCATCCAATTCATAACACTTTATATCCACTAATGTTTATGGATATGGAAATTAATACTCTTTATCTAATGCCATGTAACTCTATTTTAAAGCTTTTGCTTGTTAATCAACTTGTAGTGATTATTCTACTCCTAGAATAAGATTTTGTTCGTCATGTTGATCTTGAAATTGGTTTTCATCTATTACTAAAGACTCTTCATATATTCTAGACAACTCATTAGATGAATGTTATATTTTTCTAGTCTAAGCATTTTAATATTTTCTTTTTCATTAGTAATCTCAGTTGGTAGTTATTTAAGATTTGAGTTGTTGTTGCATAGTTTTAATCTTTTGTTCAATTTCTGTAATTTTAGTATTTCTCTTGCTCTATTTATCTACATGTGTAAATATATGGTGATGAGAATGTTCAATAGAATGAAGATATTTTGAAGGAAAAAATGAATGGAATGAGTCATATTTTTTACATGGGAAGTAGGAAAATCACAAAGGAAATGTGATAGATTGAGGATTGGCCACCATGTTGGAGTTATAAGTTGTTGTTGAAGAGAATGTATTTGGGACTTAAGAGAAATATATTTTTTATATACCCAAATAGGCACAAAAGCAATCATTAATATGGAATATCTCAATGGATATGTCAAAACAAGAAGCAAAAGAAAGCCTTTATATATAGAGAAATTATTATTATTTTTAAAGAAACTAATAGGAATTTGCATTAATAAAAGGAGATTACAATTGCTAAGACAAAATATTCCAAGAAAACTTTGATATTCGAGCTAGAACACACAGGAACAACCCAGAATCTTACAAAACTTTCCCAAGTTTCCTGACAGACAATATTATTCCGGTTTTTTTGGAGATTTCTATAGTGCAATATTTTGGATTGAGAGATCGGAAATTCCACAATCTGCATTTTTAAGTCTACGTTTTGAGTCTATAACAAGACTCATCTTCAGGATTGAATCTACAAAGAAGAGAAAAGATGGAGGTTATAAATATGAGATGCAATGTGGTTAGGGTTAGGGAGACGACCAGTCAAAGGATTTTACTTTTAATATTTTAATTTTTAATTGGAATCCTAATTTTAATTTATTCTATGTCATTAGAAGTATATGTTTTTTCACACTTAATTAATAAGTATTGTTTTAATTTACTTATAGTTATTTTTAGATTTTGAGTATAGAATTAATTTTCCCAATAGTAATGATTTGAATCTCGATTTCTAAAAACTAATGTATAGATTATGTTATTATATTTTAATATAGATCTTATTGATACCAATATTTTAATATAAATATTATTAATACCATATTTTAATATAAATCTTATTAATACCATATTTTAAGTATATGACTTTTTAGTTAGAACAAAAGTATGATTTGATAAACTAATGTATTAATGTATTAGCTTTTGTTAATGTATTTTAATATAAAATTTATTCTTACTTTTTTCCGCTGGAAAAATCTGTAACTTTCATTAATGATTTGAAAATTACATTGATATCGCTATGGATATGCTTGAGGTCACTGTGTATACAACGTGCCTATTTGCCATCATCAAAAATGTGATCAGTCCAAACTTAAGATGTTCCACGCAGGGTCATCTTAAATTTTGCAAAAAATATTACAAAAAAGCCACATTGGTTCGCTTACTGCTCATTATGTTCAAGGTATATATACATAAATACTGTTATAATCAAACAAAAAAGTTCCATAAAAGTTATTGCTGAGATGCTTGCTCGTATCGCTGATCCATGTATGGACGGTGATAATATTTGAATTCCTGCTATCCATGAACTTCGGTAACTTCCCATACTCCTCGGTCCATTAGCGCGGCCTCCTTGGATAATCTGTCGGCACTCTCATTGTGCTCCCTGTAGATGTGTGAACATGAGATGATGTTAAAAGCAGATTTGAATTCTTGAATCTCATGCAAAATTATGCTGAGTGTGTGTATGTGACAGATTGCATTGTTGTTGAACCAGTCTATAATGATTTTAGAATCCCCAAATATGTTTATGCAGGTGATGTTATGGCCCAATGCAAAGTGGAGGAGGTGTCTGAGAGTAATAAGTTCGGCGTAATTGTTTGAGCCAGTGCCCAATCTTGCTTTAGTTCTGTAGAGGTGCTGATCCGATTTGTGTATGATTATTCCTCCTCCACAGCTCTGCTGGTTTGCTGCGCCGTCAAAAAATGCCCACGGGGTGGATCGGTCTATGAGGGGAGGCGGGTGGGTACGTCGAATGTGAGCAGGTGGGGGATCCAGGAGTTCGTTGAATGCCGCAATGATGTAGGCTTCTAGCAGGTGCCAGTGTACATGTTTATCCTGGAAGACAATCTGGTTCCTCGTCTTCCATAAGTGCCATATTACTATGACAGGAAGACTAATCATTTTGGTGCCTTTGTGTCTAATAGACCATTCAGTCCAAGCCTCCACAATATTTTGTCCTGCCCAGAGGCCGATGTATGCGATAGAGTTTTTAATGTTAGTCCACAAATCGATCGTGGCACTGCAATGTAGGAAAAAGTGGTCTGTAGACTCTGATGCGGATTTACATAACACACACCAGGTAGGGCCATGGTGTGCTCTGCGCTGAAGATTTTCTCCCGTGGGTGCCTTGTTCCAGAGAACGCACCAGAAGAATAGCTTGGCTCTCGGGGGAGTGGATAACTTCCATATGTGATGCCACCAGTCCATCAATAAATCCGGTTTTTTGTGGCTAATGAGGAGTGTATACCCAATCTTCGGTGTGTAATATCCCACGTCTGACGGACTCCAGATCAGCTCGTCTTGCCCCTCTGTAATTCTAATGTGAGATTCCATCAGTGCCTCCCTGTATGATTCCCATGCTTGATGCCACTGCAGTGGGAGGTTCAATTGTTGAGCTGTGCGCCAGGCCTGATGGAATATGTCAGAGGCTTCTTGATCCACAATGTGTGCAATCACCTTGATGTCATGAGTAAGGAGATACTCAACTAATTCACACGGTAGTTGATTCCTTCCCCCACTACTAGCCCAAGGGTCAATGCCAATCCTGGCTTGTGCTCCATCTCTGATCCTCCAAGCCAAATTGTCTCTAATCATGGGCATTGAGTAGATAATGGCTTTCCAAAATGATGATGCCCCTGAACTGTTCCAAGTGGGTAGTCTGATCCAATCCATGGTGTCAAGGGGCCAAATGTATTTATGGTATGAGAGGCGTGTCCATAAATTTTGACTAGTTAGCAGTGCCCAACTCATCTTTGCTGCTAGCGCTTGTGCGAAAAGTGGGAGATCTTTGAGTCCCCATCCTCCCCACCTTTTTGGGATGGCTATCTTCTGCCAGCCGATCCATGAAAAAATCCGCTTATCTTGACTACCTGCCCACATATATCTGTTACATATTTGCTGTAATCGAGCAAGTGTATATCTGGGGAACCATGCAAGAGCCATCCAAAAAACCGGGGTGGCCTCCAGAACTGATTTAATGAGGATCAGCCTACCAGCCCTGGATATATACCTGTAGCTCCAGCAT